>LPNX011076726.1:153513-178519 GCA_001517045.1 Pseudotsuga menziesii
ATTTGGGCGAGTGTCTAGGTGATTTCTACCCTTGACCTCACAATGAGGTTGATTTCAACCTCATGGAGCATCAATGATGGGTTTTCAAGTAGATGTAGTTGTTGTTGCATTGAAGATGCATCACATACCTTAGTGGTTCTCCTGAAAAACTGGCAAGCACCAGGGTCGGTTACCCAAGCAACCTAGAGAATGGGCATTGCCCATAAGTGGTGTTCATATCAATAGTTTTTGAAAACAAGAAAGTTTGTGTTGTAAAACTTTGAAGTTCTTTAATAGGGGGGGATAAAAAAAAATTGAAGTGTTATTTTTGTTAAAGAAAAAGTTAATATCTTTTTGTTTAGGAATCGTTACCCCCTACTTTGACATGGGTATGCACATGTGATTTTGGTCACACATTCGGCAGGGGTTACAGATTGATGGAGCTATGGACGGCCTAGGCTCCTTGATGATAGATTTTTGTTTCATGTTGTGATGATGCCCTGCCATATGGATCATCATGATGTAGTTGTGATAGTAGCTATGGGATGTGGTTTTTTGCATGACTCCTTGAGGTCGATATGCTCTCATATGGATAATTGTTGATGTTGATGATGACGATGCATTCCACTTGTACATCACTCACTTGTGTCATGTTGACCATCTTTTCATTGAGCACCCTAGCATCTTGGCTTTGATATGACTTCTTCATGGCTATCATTATTCATGGAGAGCTTGGTTTGAACGAATGATATGGTGGCATATGGAGATATCCTATTAAAGCGCTATAGCTCATAACACATGGTTTGCACTTGAGTTTGCTTTATTAGTGATTTTCCATAGAGCGCCCCCCTTCCTAGCACTTTCTTGATGGCCTAGACCCTCATTTGATGCAGCATTCTAATCTATTGGAGATAGTTTGCACTTATAAAGGCTTTGTGATGGTTCTCTCTTGGAGTGCTCTTGTTCCTAGGTGTTCCCGAGCCTTTTTTCAGGCATCATGAGATGGTTTGCTATCACTTGAATTGGAAGGCCCTTGTTCTTGGACCCTTGTATGGCTCATGTGGATCAAGTGGAGGCCTTTCTTGTGTAGTGTTTTTGTTCATATGATGTTTTTCATGCTCATGGATGTTTTGATAATGGTTTTCCATGGAGCGTCCTCCATTCTAGCCCATGTATGATGGTATAGCATGGTTTTCACTTAGAGCACCCTTGTCCCCAAGCCCTTATCTAGCATCATGACATGATCCCTTCTTTCTTATGATTTGGATGGATTGTATGGATGATGTGGTGGCCTTTGGATACCTTTTCCTAGTGGAATGCTCTTGTTCATGATGGATATTTTTCATGGTTTGATGACACCTGGAGGTCGTTCTAGTGGAATGCTCTAACTCATGTTTTGTGATGACTTCTTCTCTATGGAGCGCCCTCTATCTAGCATATTTTTATGGCCTAGACACACATTTCATGTGCAACATTCTAACTCTGGAGGTATCCATATGGAGATTACAGGTAAGTTGGTCTGAAAATCTGAAGAGCAAGTTCACATTGTTTGTTATCACAAGAGCAACACTTCAGCCAGTAGAAGAATAAAATAATTCCTCAGGGGATTGTTGTATGTTTTGTTGCATGAATAGAAGTATGAGATTCTGGGTCCCCTTCAAAAGGAAGCTATGTGATTTTTCTACAAGAATATAGGGTTGTTACTCATTGCATTTTGAGGGACTTTGGTGGAAGACTAGGCAGGAGTTTTTGTGCAGAATAAGATGATGCTACATCCACAGTTTATGTATGGAAACAAGTTCTCGGTGCAAGCATTTCCTCTCTCTTCTCAAAATACAGAGTTGGGAATCCAACTTGAAGGCCTTGGTGTTGGTACAAATAGGGTCCTTTGTGGTTTTCATGAAGAACAGTCTTGTTCAACAGATGGATCATGGAGTAGCAGATCCCAAGTTTTAAATGTTAAAAGTTATTCCTTGATGAAGTATTGCATGTGGGATGAAATGATCTAAGGAATAGTTGTGCATTTCCCTCATATACCACTTGTTCATGACACATTGATCACACTTAATGGAGCGCCCTGGCATTGTTGGGTTAATTTGACATCTTGAAAACATGGACTATCCCTTTTGATGGAGCACTTGGGTTGTATGGATGATTTGATGATATTTGGAGGCTTTTTATTGGAGAACTCTAGCTCATTTGACTTGATTCACACTCAAAGGATGGTTTATTGTTGGTTTTCCTTGGAGCACCTTCCCTTATAGCAAATATTGTTAGACACAATGGCCACATTGAGAGGGGGGGTGAATCATTGTGAGAGCAATTATAAACTTTTTTCCTTCTTTTAATCAATCAGAGTATAACAATCATTATGTCATTAATTACATAATCAAATGCATCAACTAAATCAACCATGAGTTATCAGCACAATCATCAAATCAAGAGAGACACAAGAATACATGTAATTTTGTTCTTTATTTATGGTAATGGAAGACTACAATCTTCTCGATTACAATCAGCACCAACTGATAAGAAGAGCCCCAACTCTTATGACAAGACTCAGCTTGGTTTTTTTAGCTCCAACTAAGAAAGGGTTGAGGAATCCAATCCCCAAGGTTGCAAGGCTTAGCTTGCAAGTCTGATGTCAATCTGTCACTGTTATCAACTGCCACTATCATATACCTCTGCTCATCAACCTGTCAACTTGTTGCTAAAGAATCTCCAAGTCATCAAGAGGTCTGCATATATGCCAATTCATCAAAGGTACTGCACACTTCAATACTGCTCATGTCTACAAAGTCTGCACATGTCATCTAGGTCTGCTAAATGCTTTAAGATCATCAAAGGTCTTCTCAATTTGATGTTGCTCATCATCAAGAGGTCAACCATCGAAGGTAAGGATGGATATGTATCAGTCTTCCTCTGCTGTACTTATCGAAGTTCTGCTCATCAAAGATCAACCCATCAAAGTTCTGCTCATAAGATCATTCCAATCATCAAGTCCAGGATGTCACTCAAGCTGATCAGCTATCACCGAAACTGTATGATGTCACCGAAATTGTGTTGTCACATAAACTGTCTGCTATCACCGAAACTGGCTGCTTTCACCGAAATTGTCTGCTATCACCAAAACTGTATGTTGTCACCAAAACTATTTTCCATCACCGAAATTGTTTTCTATCACCGAAACTGCATTCTGTCACCAAAACTGTGTGATGTCACGGAAACTATCAGTTATCACCGAAACGGTTTGCTATCATCGAAACTGTATTCTATCACTGAAACTGTGTGTTGTCAAAGAGACCCCAAGCAAGTGTAGCAAAGCCTCCAACAATATTGTTTAGGCACCCAAAAAAATTACCCTTCTCCCAAAATTTGGATTGTTCTACTTTTGCTGCTACCACCGAAAAAACCACAGTCACATTTGCCTCAGTCCACCACAATAGCGAGCTCATTCACCTTCTCATCGTTGGATATAATTTGGAGTGAGGATGGAAGAGTTTATATACTCTTTGATGTTGTCCGCATCCATAAAATAGGGGCCGACTTCAAAGGTAAGGAAGGTAAGTATTTTTATTTTGTATTTTTAATTTTTAATTTGAATTTGAATCATATAATATTTTAATGTTCAGAAGTCATCTTTTATGGTCATCATGTCTTAGGGTTTGTAACTTTGTACCAACCTATGACCATCATAAGCAAGGGTGTCCTTCAACCATTTAAGGGTTACATCAAGCCATTAGGGCTTTATCAAGGAACCAAGGACCAAGCACCCTTGGTCAAGGGTATGCACTTGATCTCAAGATCAAGGCATGTGTGCCATGCAAGCAAGTGTGTCCACCACATCATCAAAACCACATCAACCCATAACATGCAAGCAAGTGTCCAAGTGTCATCACACCACTATATAAGTGGGTACCAAGCCTCCCTCATGCCCTAGGACCATCTCCAAGGGTTCTAAGACTCCATCAACCTTCAAGTGACCCATATTACCTTCATCATTCCTTTAAGGGTGCAAGGACCATCAAACCACCAAGTGTGGGTCCAAAGGCTTCTTCAAGGGCTTCCACACACGTCAAAGACCATACAAGGTTGTCATCATCATAATGGTAGCAAGGATCATATACAAGGGTTCCATGACCCCAACAAGGGTTGCAAGGCCATAACCAACACAAAAAGGGCCTCATCATGCATTCCTTCAAGTGATAGGGGTAAAAGGGCATCGTGATCATGACAAGAGGGCTTCATGAACTTCTTCAACCACCTCAACCACACAGGAGGACCTCCAAGGGTCAAGATTCATCATGCCATCACCTGTGGGGTTGCAAAGCCTTCTCCTAGGGTATCATGACCATGTCAAGGCATGAATGACCACATAATGGGTCACGAATGCTTCTTCAACCCATCAAGGGCTTCTCCATCGTCCACAAGGTCTTCAGCACAATCTCCAGGGTCCTCAACAACATCAGCAGGGTCTTCAGCATCGTCAACAAGGTGGTGGCTCCAAGATCCAACCTTGTGGGTACAAGGACCTTGTCAACTGGATACAAGGTGCTTCAAGGTACAACCCATCTCTGTATGGGATCCAAGGCACTGGATGTGAGGGTACTGAGATCATCCATACCTGTGCACTGTAAGAGGGACTTGGTGGCATCAGTGACAACCTGTGGGGCCACTACAAGTCCATGTTGGCATCAATGACAATTCAATCAACAAATTCTTTGAGACATATACTCATTTTTCTTTAGGGCACCCTTGCTTCTTGGCACTTGGATGGCAGCTTGATATAGTTGGTTATCATTGCTGGTGGAACGCTCCCCTTGATCTTCTCTCTTGGCAAGCAAATTGATGCATGGTTATACTTTATTGCTTGAAGGGGTTGTCCCCTTCATGAGGTTGTCCCCTTATTGTGGGAATTCTCAATTTTGTTCTTCGATTTATGCTTCTATCTTGATTGGACTCCTTATTCCACGGAGCTACCATTTGCTCCTGTTTTGATGAGGTGATATGTTGGATATTGAGCTTTTGGAGGTGACGTCTTAACTATAGGGACTATTGTTGGCATGTAGTGAAATGTCCCTAACCAATTTGATCCAAAATGTTTCCCAACTAGCCGGCAAGGTGCTAATTGACTCAGTCAGATTTTTGTGCTTCACACTGCTGTTGAATGCTAAAGATTAAGAACTGATTTAGCAGGGTCTGATGTAAAAATTTGGTTGTGCCATTTTGTCAAACATTTCATACCCAGACTGCTGTAGCTTACTGTGCGCTCTTAAAAAGTCAATGACTGATTTTTTTCATGATTTTATCATGGGGTATTTCACATGCCAATTTGTGAAATTTTTATCACGCATAATAACATTTCATAAATATATAACAACCAGCATTAAAGACCAAAATTGAAGACATATATCAGATTTTATTTTTATTTAAAATGGACTGTTTACATGACTGGAGAGGTTGGTAGTGATACTATGAGGTGAACCCACAGTAGTGAGATATAATCAGCAGTTAGAATCGTTTTCCTTCCCAAGTGCTGCAACTTCTCCCTCCAAACTGAGGACGCTGCTACAGGAGTCATGATTGTGTAGTATTTGGTGATAACAATATAAGCTGCTACAGGAATGACATATTACTCCAGTGTACCACAATTTCTCCTAAACTCGGTCTACAAATGGACTGCTGTAGATAAGCCCAATCTTTATTGCTGTAGATAACCCCAATCTTTATTGTTGATGTGCAGCTATAGGAAATCAGCTTCAATCTTAATGTATGGCTTTAGAAGATTGCCCTTTTACAGTCCATAAACACCCCAGCAAACCCAAGGAGCACACCACTGTAAATGACGACTCAAAACAGCATTCAATACGACTTCTTCCTGGCAAATGGCAATATGACCGCTCTCAGATGTTTGCAGCAGTATTTCTCCCCCATGTCTTGGCCAATGGACATAGAATGCACCCCTCTTGTACTCAATCTCCTGGGTAGAAAAGATAGACTCCCTCTGGGAGTGAGCCCTTCTCTCAAGATGGGAAAACTCTGCTACAGCAGCGCCTATCACTCAGCAGTCTCCATTTTTCCTTTGGCAATGAGTATAACCTCTCCCCAAGTGCGCCCTCTCCACATGGGCCTTGGAACCACTGAAAAACTAAACCAAAACTTCTCAAGATCTGCAATAAAAATATTATTTTTCCACGGCGATGAAAAGCAAGCGAGAAATCTGAGATGATTCCTCCTCAATAGATGGCTAGAATCAATGTTTTAAAACTCGGAACCAGGAATTGAACCGGTCGAGCGTCAACTCGAACCAGAATCGGAACCGGCAATGAACCGGAGCGGTTTGATATCAATGACTCGGACTATACAAAAATATATAAAATTTTACAATTTTAATGAAAAAATATATATTTAACATTCCAACCTATGATTTGAAACTATGAGAGATATAATATGCAAATTCTATTCATGTACATACCATGTAAGGGTGAATAAATCAAAATGACACCAAGTGCTATACATATCTGAATCAAAATTGAAAATACATAATCATCAAAATCCTTGCCTATATTGGATCCTACTCTAGGCTCTAACACTTGCATCTACTTTAATGTCGAAGTTGATCCTTCAAAGACATTAGTCGACACCCTACAATTTTGATGAACATCCTAATCCAAGCATTAAAACTTAAAATAAGCTTAAAAAAGCTTGCCATGCTTAATAGGATACATTTTTATTAAGGCCATGACATTGCAGTTCAATCAACCTCAACAATCAAGCATCAACAGCACCAACATCAAGATACAAAGAGAGTTTGATGTGCTTGTTTAAATTCCAATCACTTAACCTCATACATGATAAATTCCAGTGGAAACTTTGCAATCCTGAAATCCTGAAAACTATTAAGTCTGTTGAATTTTGAACGGGATCTAAATTTCTACTTTTTGCATATGAAATCCAATGAGGTTGGAACCACTCTCGAACATCTTGAAACAATTAATGGTAATGTTAAAAAATTAAGTAAAATGATAGAAAATGAAAGATAAGGAGAATGTCACTTTTACTTACTAACTTCAAAGGTACAACACTAGACAATTTTTTTTAAGAACACCAATGTTTAGCCTCCACGCATGTTTGTACTAACTCGGCCGAGTTAATGAAAAACCGACCGATTCAAGGTCTGACTCAGCCAGTTTGGTACCAAACCGGCCTTCGGTTTTGTCCTAGTTTGAGGTTGATGAGGATTGAACCGGTCAACTCGGTCGGTTTCGATTTCGATTTGACATGTTTTTAAAGCACTGGCTAAGATAGATAGTCTCACTATCAAAACCATTCACCTCCTCCTAGGGTTTCGTCCACAGAAGCTTGAAGCTCGAGAGCTCTCAATCCAAATGGAAAATAAATAAGAATGAGAGAATGAGCTCTCGTGTCCCTTTTAATGTTTTCACTTTTGCCCCTTTTGTGACTTCTCAACTTCTCTTGACCTTTTCTCTCATTAAAAATATTAAAAAGTGACTTTTAGGAGAAAGTGACCCCCATTCTACCTTTCAATTTCAAAGTAAGTACTTTATAACTTAACTTTTATTTCTCGCTCACTTAAAGTTACTTTTATTAAATTAATTACTAATGTCACTTTATAAAATCCTTTTAGTCTAGGTTACATTAATAATTAATTAATTCTCTTTTTCCATCAACTATAGCTTAAGGGAACGAGATAGGCTAATAAATCTCTCATGGTGCCTATTCGGAAAGGGAAATTACATGTAGACATCATCTTGAGCCTTTTTAAGAGGCATTGGGAGTAATTATCTTTTGACAAAGTGCCCAAAATTATGTCGACTTAATGCCATTAGATGCATAGTTGCTATGGGATTTTCAAAAACTGGTTATAATAGAAAATTCGATAGATATTGAGGAAGTAGACAATTTCAAAACTATTGTTAAAGAGTCACACTGCATTTTGTCCACACGTGCCACTTGGAAGCAATGTTATCGAAACTAGTAAAACCAGTCGATCCGACAGATTCACAGGCCCAATAGGTCTAGTTAGATGCCTGGCCGGAAACCTCTGGTTTTGTCTTAGACCGACTGTGAAACGATCGATTCCATACGGAACCGGACCAAAACCATTGAACCAGCCAATTCTTACTTTGTCATATCGTTGTGATGAGGGACCCACATTTTTAAAAAAAGATTAAAAAAACATAAAAAAACTCTATCCTAATATTCTAACATAACCCTAAACCCCTACTCATGGTATTTAAAGAACTAGCCCCTACTCTTTGTTGATGTATTTTGGTTTAGACCTTCAAAGATGTATTGCACTCGATGTTATTTTGGTTATTTGCACCCGTACTTGTTATATATATGAGAAACTTTGCATATTTGTGTATTAATGGTTTGGATTCATATGTATGCACATGAATATATATGTTCTTTTACAAAATATGGATATTATGTATTTTTTGGTCGACCAGTTTTTTTCTCGGGTTTTTTTTGGTTTCCAGTCCAGTTCAATATTTTGGGCTCTTCTGGTTTGATCACCGGTCCAGTTCTGATAAAATTGCTTGAAAGGTGTGTCTTCACTTGGAAAGCCTCACATCCCTTTGGGAAGTCGATTTCTTCAAGATGACCCACCTTTGGAGTTATTTTACACAAGTTTGATGGGACGTTTCACTTGGACAAGACACTTTACATAACCTCCTTTTTATTTTATTCATTGTTGACTTCACAACATGAGTTGGTTATGTACTTGCATTATTTTATTGTACTGCTTGGAGAGAAAAGCGGATCTAACCACTTTTTTGGAGAGTTTTTTGAGCAAATTATGGATCTAGGAGATAGAAATATTATTTTATTGTAAAAGAAGTTGAGCTAACTTTCTATATAAAGAGTAGCCCTTGTTCATTCAATCTCGTGGTTGGAATGTGGGAAAAATTCCTTGGGGCCTAGTTGAATATATATTGAAGTTGTTGGAGAATTAATGAAGGATTTTGTGGGTGAGAACTTCTTTCATTTATTTATGCTAGTTCCTTTTTGCTTTAATTTCCTAGACAAGTGTATGAGAGATGAAAAGTAGGTATATTCTTTCCTCTTATCATTATGTTATCCATGAATGCTTTTATTGTTGCATATTTTGTCAACATTTGGTTAAATTGCACATTAAGTTCTTTCTAAATAAGAATAATATTTACATGCATGGGTCTTTATCTGCTTAACAATGCCCTTTGATAAATTTCTACAGTTTGGGACAGCAAAGTGTTTGACCACAAAAGCTTATATATTTCAACTTCATTGGCTACTCTAACTCATTAGGTTGGTCTCCCGTTAACCTTTGTTTTGACCCCATTGCACATTGGAAAGGCATTAGTCCCTTATCCTTCCATCCATTTCTTTTCTTATATCTTGATACATCGTTTTGGTGGGAACACTTTTCATTTCTCCTTGTATTTCATAGCCCAATTTTCGACAATCCTATCTAGGGAAGCCCCCCTTGAGCCAAAGTACAGCCATCTAAGTGTAAAAGAGGGTGACAGTGACCCCCTTTAGAACACCTTGAGCTTTAGGACTTCATTTCTAGAGGTGTGAGCTTGGATGATAACATTTTAATGCGGTCATCAGGATAAAGTCGATTTCCTCGAATTTGTAGATTGGCTACACATGATGTTTCCAAGTGCATATTTTTAAATATTTTGTGCTCATAATGGCGACTCCATTGTTTGAAGATAATGTATATTTTAGATTGGTAAAGTAAACCAAAAAAAAAAGGTTCCATGGCACCTTAGTGTATTGTATGCTCCTTTGGATTTCTCAAAAATTCATGGATCTCCCAATTGATCTCTTCGAGATTGGGCTAGACCCATTCCAAATTTCATGGGGAACCCATTCTAATACTCACCAAGATCCAAACATGTTTTATTGCTTGAAGATTTCATTTCAGATTCATATATTGCACACGAAGATGTTGGGATGAGATTTTTTGCAATGGCTTTGATGGGAAATTCAAAAAAATGGTTCAAATCTGTTATCACATATATAGTAGCCAGGCTACCATATTCTATTTTTCAGATACAGTACAATTTTCAGCCAAATCTCTTACATATGAGATGTTGAGATGAGCAGTTTTGACGAATCATTATTTTATTTGTGGACTATTGTACTCTCCCATGTCAGGACTAAGTCTCAGGACACTCAGATTTGACGACCGATGTAGCCATTTAGTCATTGCAGAGCAGTTATTGATGCACAGTTTTATATCAGCACTTTCTCATTGGACAGATGATGGTTCAGATGGATTATATGCATGATTATGACTCAGCATTTCTTATATTGTGTTATGGTTATCATTGCTCTTACACTCATTTTTGTGACATATACTAGCATTTAGTGTCATGATCTGGCGATCATAAATATATGGACTTGGATGTATTTGTATTATGTATTGATGTCCCTACTTAGACTTGGAAGTTCCTGATCTATACTCATTGGTTTTACCCTCCTTAGGGAGAATAGAGGTAGTCATTCCCACCATTGTTTTGGCTTGCTAGTGTTGGCTTCATCTTTCACTGTCTCCACCCATCCATTACCTTCCAGTTTTGTTTTGAACCCGACTTACTACTTGACTTGTGGCATGGAGGACCTTTCCCTGCTAGAACCATTGTTGGACAAACCTCCCTGTTTATATTGTGTCTCGGCTCTGAGTTGGTGACAGAACTTGCCTTTGGTGAGTTGGATTGTATGCCTAAATCATTCTGGTCGGTTATCCCGATGTTTGGCACTATGCAGAACTCCCCCTGGTCACTTGAGATGTTGTTGGCTAAAACTGAAAGCTCATGTACTACTTGTATTGGAAAATGTTATATATGCGCCCATGGAGAATGAAAAATGCTAAACTGTGTTTCTTAACATCTGTGAAAAAGGGCAAGAGCAATGAAATGCTAAAATACCCTTGGAAGGGTATAAGAAAAGGTCCAAAAAAGCAATGGTTAAATATATGCTATATCCAGATATTGCTGACCTTATAAAGTTGAATATGTCCCGGATGAAAGCTGCGATTAGCTGTGCTTTTAAGCACTAGTGAAGTCCCAAAGGGTCATATAGGCCAAAAAGGCCATGGAAATAAAAATGAAACTGGATCAAACTTGATGTAGACATGATCCCTAAGTTGAATAAGCACTCTCTGAACAACTCAACCATTTGTGAGGCACTGCCATTCCCTATGTTGTAGTTTGTCTGGCATTGGTTATAGTGAGTATTTCCCTGCCATATCCAAAGTGTCATAATGTTAAGTAGGAAGTCATCTTTTGCCCTAGCCTTGTCAATTTCATCCTTCACCCGTCACTAGCAAATTGACTACAACTATGAAGTGAGTATAGTCCTGAAAGTCTGGTCTGAGTAATAATAAATAAAACCCTATATATGTATTTGGTTGATGTACCGCCAATGAAATGACTGCTACTTGTCGTGATTGTTGCTTAAATTATTTGTAGAGCATGTCTTAGTCTTATAACACTTGCAGCAAATGGATGATTGTCCGAGTTATATTATTGGTATCTGGTCATTTACAGATGGTCATATTGTCTATTGGATATGGTTGATGATCAAGTAGAGACTAGGAAAGGGTATGAGTATACACCTTAGATGAATTTGGACTCTCTGAGTCTAATGAGATAGTTTATTTTCAGTTCCGGGCACTTACAGAGATGGTCAGGCTCATTTTACTCTTTTGATGCATTTTTGCTTCACAAGATAATGTGTCTGAGCAGAGAGATGTTTTTTATTGGATCTCCTAGGGCGTTGTATGGGCATAGGGGGTGCAGCCACTTGATTGTACCATAGTACCCCCATCTCAGAGCCTGGTGGGCTCCGTTGGACAACGCAGGCACCCTAGGAGGCTGTTTTGGCAGGTACACGTTTCCCGAGGCAGATTAAAAAATGATTAAATGGCTATTGAAGAAATCGATTTGAGCTACTAAGGCAAGGAAATGACATGGGATGAGTCATGATGATGAGTGTGATGTCCTCTACACCTTCTCCAGCAGTTACAACACCTGATTGGGCCCACACCTATTTTTGGGCATTTTTATATTATTTTCTGGAGCTTTTGGGAGGCTCGCGATTTCCCCAAGGAGGCACAAAGTCAAAGAATTAAAATATTATGTTATTTTATTGTGCCATGGGGCACCCAGAGGGAGTTAGTTAACACTCCATGGACTCACCATGTGCTTCATTTATTTCTTGTTGAGTGGGGTACCCTCTTTATGGGTGATTTAGTCCACCTTGGTACTTTATGGTTATATTGATCCATGTATTGTATGTTGAGCTCATCTCAACCATTGATTAGAATATTTTATCTTTTAATCTTAGCCATTCGTTTTGAAAGTGGTTAGGATTTTGGTTCTCTCAGTTCTATTTAAAGGAGAGAGCTTCTCATTTGTAAAGGGTCTTTGACTCTTGGATCTTATTAATAGAAGGATTTTTTTTGTGGATATTTTCTGGATCTGCTTTGCATCTGATGTTCTTCAATGGTGATTGGAAAGTCTTTCGCTTCCTAGCATTCGGGAAATTGTTATGAGATTTATATTTTTTGGGGGATCATTGTCTTGTCTACAGGAGGACGACTTCAGCTTGGGCGTTTTTGCAGGGGGACCTCAACTCGCTTGGATTGTCTTCGTTTTTTATCAGGGAGTTTTCATTAGTGTTGTGGTGACCTATGATTTCTTCTTGCTATTTTTCTGCAACATATAGCTTCTTTCTCATGTCACAACAAATCAGATATGGTTGACGTTTGTGGTGCAGGAGAGAGGGCGCATTGACTTCCTCGGGCAAACACTGGACATAGAGCTCACTTCAATCTTTTCAAATTGATCGAGATGGCGGGGATCATCATCATCAAGGCATTTACAAGCATTTCCAAGCAAGATCTAACAGGTAAGTCTCTTCTCTTTCAGATCTCAATCCATTGTACCTGCTTTTCTTCAATTTTTCTAAAAAAACTCCTAAATAATAAAAATCAAAAAAATATTTAATCAAGGAACCGCTTGATCTTTGAACAAACCATTTCTGGGTTTTGTAGATCTGGCCTCCCCCTCACTGAATCATCCTCAACACTGCTCTAATTGTGACTGGTTTGCCTTAGATCTGATTTTCTGACTGCTCAAACCCCAGCGCCCCACTGAAAATTTGACTTTTGCCAGAGTTGACTTTTTCCAGAAAATAATTACATGGGTTTGTAGATCAAGTATTCCTCATTCCAAAACACCCCCAACCTTGAGCTAGTTCTTGCCAGGTAGCCCTAGATCTGAAAAAACTGACTTTCAGCCTCCTAGCCTCCCTCATCAGATTTTGACTTTTCCAGATCTGATTTTTCCTGAAATTTTCTGACTTGGGTTTGTAGATCGGACCATCCTGATCTCATTTCCACTCAAAACGTTGAGCTGATAGTCCCCTGGTGGCTCTAGATCTGCAGATCTGCCTCTCCAAACCCTAGCGCTAGCCCTCCTTCTGTTGATTTCCCTATACCCTGAATCTTTCAAGATAAATCATTTTCTGGGTCCATAGATCAGGGCATATCCCAGGTGGGTTCACTTAAACGCTGTGATGATACTAACTCCATTACCCAAGGCTGAACAAGCACTGATCTCCAAGCATAGCGCTAACCCCTTGTTGACCTCTTTCCCCCGAAATTTGACCGCTCCCTGATAACTCAGGTAACCTGGCATTTTCATATCTCTCATTGAGTCTATCTCTTTGGTACTAGGCAATCCCAACTCTGTCCTTACTCACCCTGTCTCGGTTATGTTTCCCAAGACAGTGGTTATCTTCATCAGTTGCTAGTACCTTAACCCTAGATCTAGTATTACCCCTACAGGTCACTTTGGATCAACCCTCGTATGACTGAAGCCCTCATCCAAAGCCCAAGTCCACTTACTACTATCATCCATAGATCTAGAGTTTCTAATTACCTTACACCTTACGTACCTCAAGCCATAATTGATCTGATCTGGTGTCTAGGTCTGATCTCTCCTGTCGGAAGTAGATCTGGGTCTCCCCCGTTGTTGTCTTGGACTTAGATAACATAAAGTGAAGATTGCCTTGATTGGCGTGACAACCATCCATTTGGGACTCTAGGCAGTCTTGGTTCCACCTCCTTAGTTGCTTGCCCCTCTACCATCCATCCTGGATCCACCTCACACAGGCAACTACAAGGTTGGTGATAACAAAATCTTCGGGCAAAGAAAAGATTTCATCTTATGCAGGTTTTACTCAAGAATTTCTTAAGCATTGGGACCCTTCCTACAAAGATCATCAAAAGCATGGTGATGAAGAAGAGTACAGCCATAAGGAGGACTTTATTGCAGCTCCACATGAAGAAGATTTGTCCACTTCATCCTCTCAAAAGGACAAGGATTTGGTAATCTATAACCCCTCTCAAATTTCTAAAGTTGATGATATGTATTATCATAACATTGAGAAAACAAATCTTGAAGACAAACCATTGAACAATGATAGTATGGCAAATGTATTTACCTTTCCATTATTTGAAAATGAGGGCATCCTAGAAAAGTTTTGGACATGTACTTTTCAAATTTTGGATCATGGTAGGGACACGGGTTGTTAGAAAATTTGTAAAGACCCCATCTATGATACTTGTAATGATGCATCTAATGAAGGGATTGCAGATTTTAAGCCCTTTGGAACAGCCTAAAATTGAGGAGGTAAACACAAAAAAAATTGCATGATATTTTCCAACCATATGCTCTTATTAATAATGCAGATTTTGGGCATCATAAAGAGCATATTTATATAGATTTGTTTCAGCCATCTAGGATAGATTTATTGCAACATTTTCAGGGGAATTTCTAGCGCTGTTCTATTGGGGGTAATGCATAGTTTTTCAAACATTTGAAGCAGTTATATGATGGTAAACATGCAGAAAATTTCCAACCACCTTTATGTTCAAATTTTGGTAAAATGATGCATGAATTTTCAGCCGAAAAACGTGTTCTAGGAGTTAGAAATCATATGGTAAATGGAGTTTTAATAGCAGAAATTTTCAGCCACCTTTTTCTTCAATTTTTTTTCATCTTTTGCATAAGTTTTCAGCTAGAAATTGTATATTTAATGTTGGAAATGATATGTCGCAACAAGCATTTCAATTTGACGGGGTGGCAAGTGCAGGTGGGGTGATTTTCTCCTTAGGAGATAATATCAAAGTTCAGTTTTCATGAAAGCAACAAATAACCAAGCAGAAGCCTACGCTCTCCTCCAAGGTCTTCAATTAGCTCAACAACAGGGGATAGACTCCCCCGTAATCTTGGGAGATTAGAAAATAGTTATCAACCATTTTAGAATGATGACTTTGCCCAAGGATATGAAATTGAGAGCCATCTTCCTGAGGATCTAGCAGGAAGTGCTTACATATCGCAACATCTCTCCCTTCCACATCCTCAGATCTAATAACTCAATTGCAGATATGTAAGCCAATTTGGCCACCAAGGACTTGGTAGATATACTCAGAATCAATGGGTAGCCTTCTTCTCAATCAATCCCTTTATCAGAGTTATGGTTTTAGGATCTATGTGCTACGAGGAACCCAAAGGAGTACTGTCGTATGGAACCTCTACAAGTGAAAAGTTTGAGATCCTCCATCAAAGCCAACAAAATTATTAATTCCATGTGCAAATACGGTGGCATAATCACACTCGAGGGCTTGATAAGCATGGTCTTGGATGCGTTAAGCCTGACACCTCCCCATTCGCATCAAGGTATATCTCTTGTCCACACAAGAATTGCGTGTGACCTAGAACAATCCATCCTCCCCCGTGTACTTCCCTCATGCCCAGTGCCAAAGAGATTTTATGCATACGTTTGAAAATGGTGGCTCTGCAGGATTTGGCTTCACCTAGACAAGGTATGAATTGTACTTTCTCACTGTGTCACCAATTGGGAATGTGCGAATTTACATGGCCAATAATGGAAATGACGGAGGAGTCAATTTGATACCGCACGAGTATGATAACAGATGAAAGGAAATGTGAAGGGCTCACAAGAACAAGGAGCCAAAAAGAAAAACCTTGAGGATTCAATGCAAGTTGACAAACTCCCAATCAAGCATCCCCCTTCCTGGTTTTGCAAGCAACATGGCGAAGAGAAGCAAGAAGAACACTTGTTGGAGAAGAGCAATGCGGGAGGAGGAGAACACAGAGCTCGAAAACATAGTTCAGTCGCTTCAAATCCAAGTTCAAGGCCTATTTGTCCAGGTCCTCAACTACTTGGATATCTTAGCAGAACAGAAGCAAGGGCAGCAACGACTACAAGACGAATGCCATGCTCACTGGCATGAAGTTAAGGAGCTACATAACAGGCCCTCCCCTCGGTCCACAATGCAAGAGGACTTAGAAAACTCGATGGAAGAGTAGTCCCCTGACCCAACAGAGGTGTCCCTGACCTCAATCAGCCCCCCTCTGACGTATATGAAGAACCTCCAGCAACTCCGAAATAAAAACCCGCAAGGATTGAACCATATGAGCAAGCAAAGGACGAAGTTGACAAAAATGTCTTGCCCATGCAATAATTCTCAATGAATTGTTTTTGCATTTTGGTATTAGGAACCTTCTATAGACTTTGCCCAAAATCAACTGGAAAACGAGGAAACCGGACACGTCCATTTAGGGCCACGTGTCCTGTGTTCGCGTGTCGGACACGGACAAGTTGACAGATCGTGTCCGACACGACTGTTAATCATGTCCCGTGTTCGGACATGAGAGTCCAGGCACTGTCCCGAATACATGACACGAATTTGACGGTCAAGCCCATAAAAACTCATTTTTTCTCACTTTTTTGTTTCATTTCTAATTTGTGGGAGACCTCTAAGAGGGGTTTTTTTGAAGGTGAAGAGGATTTGAAGGCTTTGGAAGGGTTTTTTTGCAAGTGAAGGTGGATTTGGTTGGGTGGATTGCAAGCTCAACCAACAAGCAAGAAGAATAATGTCTCATTCAGCTAGGGGAGGAGCTAAAGGGCAAAGGAAAGGGAGAAATGCCCCATCTAATGTCTCCCCTCCTATTCCTCCAAACACAAGCTCTTCTACTCCTCTTGCTAGTGCTCCATCTGCTGCTAGAGGAGCTCATGCTCCATTGAACCCTATTTTAGCAAGACAACAAGCCCAAGAGAAGAAATACCCTTTGTGGAGGTATGTGACTAGGAAAGAAGGGCCCGAGGCAAAGCTAGGTGGGGGAGGCAATGTGTCTTGGACTTGCAATTTTTGAAAGAATGACTTCAAGAGCACATACTACTGAGTTAAGAGCCAATTGTTGGCCCTTCCTAATTGTGGGATTTCTTCATGTAAAGGTGTGAGTGTTATCCAAAGGAAAGAAATGGGAAAGGAGGATCAAGAAGGCGCAGGGAATGTAGCAGCAGCAAGCAAGAAAAAGGATGAGGATCCTCTTCCATTCTTAAGGAAACCCTCTACAATTCGGCCTCCATTTCCACCTAGCAAAGGTGATCCACATCTAGCAAAAAAGAGGCCAAGTGGTCCAATGGACAAGATTTTCCAACAAGAGGCACAAGAAGAGGTAGACCTCACCATTGCATTCTTTTTCTACCTCAACTTCATCTCATTCAATGTTGCACGGTCACCATTGTTTTTTGAGATGTGTCGAAGTCTCAGTGAACGAGCTCCATCTGGTTATGTGCCTCCTGGTTCGAAGAAGCTTAGAACCACATTGTTGGTGAAGGCAAAGAAGGAGGTGCACAAAATTCTTGAGCCAATTAGAGCAACATGGCCCTCATCTGGAGTGAGTATTGTTTTCGATGGATGGACGGATCCAGCATGCCATCCACTCATCAATTTCATGGTATCTTCCCAAAATGGACCAGTGTTCTTGAAAGAGGTGGATGCTCTTGGGAAATACAAGGATGCGCATTTTATGGGTAAGTTTTTCATCAAAACCATTGAAGAAGTAGGTGTTGATTCTTGTGTACAAATCATCACGGGCAATGCACCTGTTTGCAAGGCCACTGGCATGATTGTGGAAACTAAATATCCACAGGTATTCTCATTTATGACACCTTTCATTGTTAATGATTTGAGTTGTTAACTTGTTAGTGTTGTAGAGTCATTTATACTTGACTTTTTTGCTCTTACAAGTTTTTTGGACACCTTGCATTGTCCATTCCTTGAACTTAGCACTCAAATCCATTTCTTCATATGTGACATGGATTGGCAACATTATTGAGGATGCACGCCGTATCCATAACTTTGTACAAAACCATACAAATGCCCTCGCCATCTACAAAGAGTACACACATCTTTCATTGCCGAAGATTGCAGATACTCGGTTTGCTTCCTCATTCATCATGCTCAAGGGGTTGAGGGAGGTCAAAACCGCTCTTGGGTCCATGGTGATTTCAGAGTATTGGTCTTTCTAGAGAAAGACGAATCAAAGTGCTTCAAAAAAGGTGAAGGACACAATATTGGATAATGTTTGGTGGGAGAGGGTGGATCTTACCATGAAGATCATGGATCCACTCATTTCTTTGTTGCACTTTGCAGGCACGGACCAACCCATCCTAGTGGATGTTTATGAGGGGTGGGATTCCATGATTGAGTCCATGAGGACCATTGTTATGGAGAATGAGTCTCCCGAGTATGAGACATCAGCAGAGAACTTATGGTCCACCATTCAGGATATTCTTATCTCCAGGTGGGATAAGAATTGTACACCTTTGCATTGCTTGGCCCACTCCTGGAACCCCAAGTTCTACAGTTAGGAATGGCTCACTGGTGGGACCTCACATAGAGTCCCTCCTCACATGGATGGAGAGATTTCACAGGGGAGGAAGATAGCATTTAGGCGGCTATTTCAGGATAGAGACTTACTTGATGAGGTGGAGGCGAGCTTTGTAGAGTTTTCCTGTGCTACTGAGAGATTTGGAGGCTATGCTGTGGTTGGAGATAGGGGAGTTAAGAAGCCCTATAATTGGTGGGCAACTCATTGGGCAACATGCCCTAATCTACAGAAGCTATCCTTGAGGATCATCTCTCAAGTTACATCATCCTCTAGTTGTGAGAGGAATTGGAGCACATATGGCAACTTGTACAGTTTGAAGCAAAGCAGGCTTGAGCAGTCCAGAGCAGAGACGATGGTGTATGTGCACACCAACCTTCATCTTATTTACAGGAAGAGGGAGGAGTGGGTGAAGGGAAAGACAAAGATGTGGGATGTCTTTCCTAATGATATGGGTTTGGACAGCAGTACTGAGTTGGCATTAGACAACCTGGATCTTAATGATCCAGTGCTAGAGCCAATGACATTTGATGATAGTGATCCTTTGGAGGCATCATCCTCCACACTAGCAGATATTGATTCTATCATGGTTGAGGAGGAAGAGGAGGAGGAGGAGAGCAGTGATGAGTTTATTGATTCAGGCATGGAGGAGGATGAGGACTATTGATAGAAGACCCTCTTTATTCTTCTATTTTGATCTACACCTTTTTGTATTTACTATTGCTAGTGGCATTCCAACATCTATGTAATGCATTATATGATTATACTGTATACATTTTGATTTTCATGACTTAACGCGAAATATGGTTTTGACTCATGAGTATTGACATCTTGATCTATGACTGATATCTATGTGTCTCATAATATGATTGTGATTACTTATTTGATTTGTAATTGTGTAATACTAATGTTAAATGTGCATTGATTCTGATTTATATTGAATATTTGTAAAAAAATGGATCTATATGTCTATAATTTTAAATTTTTAATATATATATAACGTGTCCTACGTGTCCTAATTCCGGGGGTCAACGTGTCCGTGTCGGACACTCGAATCCCCGTGTCCTTCGTGTCCGTGTCCCCGTGTCAGGTGACTTAGCTGGAAAAGAATGTATAAGCTTAAGCCTGTTTTTGAACTCCATAATAGCTCAGGCAATATGCAGACCACTCTAGTAGTAACATATCAATCTAAATAATGATCTTATAATCCTTTTTGTGTTAAAATAGTAGCAACAAGGAAGGTCTTCTTGCATGCAGAAGAATCAGGACACCAGTTGTATTTAATATACTTTTCCTAAATTTACTTTGGGAAAAAATTAAAGTGATCTAATTATTTATTGACTTTAAGTGGAAGTGAAATTAGGATTTTCACTTTACCTAAAGCTATAAAAGAAAGGTCAATTGGTGGAGAGGACACACTTGTATTCTGATAGAGATAGTATACAGACAGAGAGAAAACGTGAGACAGAGGATTTAGCTGGGAAGATTGAGGAGAGAGCAAACAAGATCACTGAGCTACCAAGCAGGACAGGGGTCGGACGGATCAATAGGCAGTAGCTGCAGAGGAAGGTCGTACAGACTGTACAAATTCCGTACAACTGATGTGCATACCGTATGGATTTCGTACAGCAGTTGTACGGATCTGCATGTGTGGGAGGCCGTACAGTGGGTCGTACACTCTCGCAAAGGGGTGTCGGGGTTTTAGCTGGGATTTGCCCAGTGATTCTGTCGGGTATTGCATTTGCCAGCTTTGAGTGATTTGCAGTGATTGTAAAAGTTCCATATTTTCTCATAATAAAATCTATATCTGACTGTTGCACCAGTTTTCCCATCTTGGGTTTTTCCGGGGTTTCCATACCCAAAATAATAGTGTCAATATTGCGATGTGATGTTTTGATTTATTTCTCAGTTTTACATTCTATTGCATACTGTAAAAGATATTCATGTGTGATTATCAATAGAGATTTTGAATGCACTGTTTAGCCCTAGTTTGAATATTAAAGGAAAATTTACATGGTATCAGAGCTCTGGTGAGCTAAAGCTAAGAGATTTGCAGTAGTTGTGATAGATCAGGGGCATATCTATTGAAGACACAAACCTAGATTAGAGATCTAGGGTTTGACAGGTACACTTCAGTATGGTCGTGCAGTTGAGAGTTGAGGATAGACTCCAGGGGGCTCAGAACTTTCCTACATGGAAAGAAATTATCACAAGGATCCTTGATGTTAGTGATGCAGAGGAGCACATTGACTCCACGAAAACTAAGCCCATAGATCTAGTAGAGTTAGTAGCTTGGAAGAATATTGATTCCAAATCCATGTTGATTATCATGGATGGAGTGAACGACGATAAAGTCCCTCACCTTTCCGAGAAAAAGATCGCAATAGAAATGTGGACGGCTTTGGAGATTCTGTACCAAAGCAAGAACAAGAATCGAAAGATGGTGCTGCAAGAGAGGATGCGCAGCACCAAGATGGCCAAGGGAGAAGGAGTGGTGCCTTATCTCACAAGGCTCACACAGATCAAGGATGAGCTTAGAGTTGTTGGCTCTAAGACTGAGGATGAGGAGCTAGTTCGGATAGCCCTCAATGGCTTCTCTAAGCCATGGAACACCTTTGTCAAAGGTGTTGCGGCTAGGGAGAAGCTCCCTGATTGGCAGAGATTATGGGATGACTCTGTGCAAGAGGAGACCCGCATGGGTCAAGGATCAGGCTCATCCAGTAGTGCCCCATAGATTATGGATGAGGAGGCTCTAGCCTTGACAGGGAAGAGCAAGGGTAAGGCAAAGAGAAAGAAGGATGGTAAGAAGAACCTTGACATATCAAAGGTCAAGTGTTTTACCTGCCACAAGCAGGGACACTTTGCCTCCCAGTGCCCAGACAGGAAGAAGAAGAGTAACACTCAGATGGTTGGATCTGCAAAGGTGGAGAATTTCAGCAGGAACTTTAATGAGGAGTTTTGTTTGATAGCTTGCATGGCAAGCACCACAGGGAGCAACATATGGTACATCGACAATGGAGCATCTAGTCACATGACTGGACATAAGAGATTCTTCAGAGACTTGTAGGAGGGTGGAACAGAGATCCACGTTGAGCTGGTTGATGATACGCGGTATCAAGCGCAAGAAGTTGACACTGTTTTGTTTCAAAGGGAGCCTGGCAAACCCCTCAATTTTGTTGATGTGTTATATGTTCCAAGATTGACCAAGAACCTCATATCAGTCTCCACTCTGGAGGACAAGGGATATCAAGTGAAGTTCTGAGACCATAGAGTGTATATCAGGCCCAAGGGGTCGGATAGGAGCTTGGATAGGATGATTGGCACCAGGAGCGAGAAAGTGTATAGACTACACTTTGAGCCTGCAAAGGCTCTAGTCAGCAGCAACAGCAGTCAGGGTGAGTTGTGGCATAAGAGGATGGCACACTTACACCATGGAGCACTGAGGCACTTGAGACAGGATGCCATTGGAGTTCCTCAGGAACAAGAGGAGAAGCATAACCACTGCAAGGGTTGTGCTTTGGGGAAGAACATCAAGAAGCCTTTCCCGCATAGTGAGCACAAGTTTAAGGAGCCCTTGGACTTGGTGCATTCGAATGTATGCGGACCTATAAGTGTCCATTCTTTCAATGGTTACATTTACCGCGTAACCTTCATTGATGACTATTCCAGGTAGACCTGAATCTATTTCCTGAAAACCAATTCAAAGGTCTTTGAGAGGTTCCAAGAGTACAAAACTCTCGTGGAGAACCAAACAGAAAAGAAGATTCAGGTGTTGAGGACAGACAACAAGGGTGAGTACACCTCTGATGAGTTCATAAAGTATTGTTTGACAGAGGGGATCAAGGAGCACACTGTGCCCCATACCCCACAGCAAAATGGAGTTGCAGAGCGGAAGAACAAGACTATGGTAGGAGCAGCCAAGGCCATGCTATTAGATCAGGGGTTGCCACTATTCCTTTGGGCCGAAGCATACAAGACTGCAGTGTAAATTCAAAACAAGTGTCCCCACACAACTTTGGGGAGGAAGACACCCGAGGAGGTCTTCACAGGCAGTAGTACAGATGTGAGTCACATTCGCATATTTGGCAACGTCTGCTATCGTCAGGTTCATGCTGACACTAGGAAAAAGCTAGACCCTTCTGGAGAGAAGGGGTTACTTGTTAGTTATAGCGAGACTTCGAAGGCATACAAAGTTCACATTCCTACTCGCAAGAGGATCATTGTGAGCAAGGATGTCCAGTTCGATGAGGACAGGACCTTGCGGAGATCTATGGACTTACCAGCAGAGCAGCAGCCAGCACAAGATTCAGGGGTCAAGTTGGAGGAGCCAGATGTACAGGTACAAGTACAGACACAAGGCACAGGTTCTGGTAGTCAGAGGGAGTCAAGTGGACAGGATTCCCCAATTATTGACTTGGAGGATGAGCTGCAACAAGAGACGAATATCCAGCAGCCGCAGCAAGTTGACACTAGGCCAAGGCCTAAGTGGTTCACGTCCACAGTTCAGGATTCCAGGCAGGTGGATCCTCCACAGAGCTCCATGAGATGGAGCAAACCACTAGTTAGACTCAGTTATATGGCACTGATGACAGAGTCGATTAACTATGAACCTTCTAGTTTCGAGGAGGCTACACAACATGACGTGTGACAAGAGGCCATGGTTGAGGAGTATGACTCAATCATGAAGAGATATGGTAGGTTGTGCTGAGACCTGAAGGCAAGAAGGTGGTTGGATCCATGTGAATCTACAAGGTGAAGCATGCAGCAGACGGAAGCATGGAGAAGTACAAGGCACGCTTCGTGGCAAAGGGGTTTTCACAGAAGGAGGGTATTGACTATGAAGAGACCTTCGCGCCTGTTGCCAGGTATTTTTCCATTTGGACCATTATCTCACTAGCAGCTGAGATGGGTTGGCAAGTCCAATGGATGGATGTCAAGACTGCCTTCCTCAACGAAGTAATAGAGAAGGTATATATTGAGCAACTAGAGGGGTTTGATGTGGAGAACAGGAAGATGCATGTATGCAAGCTGCATAGAGCTCTTTATGGGCTCAAGCAAGCACCTCGAGCATGGTACTCGAGGATAGACAACTATCTATGGGAGATGGGATTTCAACGAAGTGAGGCTGACCACAACCTGTACTTCTTGACAGGTGAGGTGCCTCTCATACTGGTCCTACATGTGGATAATCTCTTTCTTACAGGAGACGAGAGGTTGATTGGAGACTACAAGTCCAACCTTGCAGCTGAGTTTGAGATGAAAGACCTTGGGTTAATGCATTACTTTTTGGGCTTCGAGGTTTGGTAGAGAGATGGATGCTTCTTCATTGGACAAGGGAAGTATGCGGTAGAGATCTTAAAGAGATTCAGGATGGAGGACTGCAAGCCTATGGCCATAACTCTAGTTTCCAACTGGAGGAAGATTGATGCATCAGGGTCAGACGAATTTGATCCTATCTTGTATCGTCAACTTATCAGATCGCTTATGTATATGGTCAACACTCGACCAGAAATCATCTTTGCAGTCAACTCTTTTAGTCAGTTCATGGTGGACCCTTAGAGAGTGCATTGGACGGTTGCGAAGCACATACTTCGCTATATTAGAGGTATAGTGAAGTATGGATTGGTTTATGAGCGCGGGGGGAGTGTACAGTTAGCAGGCTTCACGGATGCTACTGGGCAGGATGTGTAGAGGACAGGAAGAGTACTTCAGGTTGTTGTTTCAACATTGGGTCAAGGGTTGTCTCTTGGTTCAGCGGGAAGCAGAAGTCAATTGCATTGAGCTCGACAGAGGCTAAGTACATGGCAACCAGCATGGCTGCTTGTGAGGGTATGTGGCTGAGAAAGTTACTTTCAAGGTTGTTTGAATGTGAGCTAGAGGATACAGTAGTTCATTGTGACAATCAGAGTGGCATCAGGCTATCTGAAAATCCAGTGTTCCATGATCGGAACAAACACAGACATCAGGTATCACTTCTTGAGAGATTGTGTTCAGAGAGGAACCATTTGGTTGGAGTACATACAAACAGATGAGCAGGTGGCGGACATTTTCACCAAGGCACTTTGCAGACACGGTTTTGTGAAGTTCATAAATAAGTTGGGGTTTCTACAGAATCCCTTCCTCATTGAGAGGGAGTGTTAAAATGTAATGTCCTCTTCCTTTTAGGCCCTGAGGCCCATACCGCTAACCTATGTGATTCCGATGGGTTCGAGCGGTTACTGATAGCTAGGGAATCAGATCAG
>LPNX011076726.1:183353-253693 GCA_001517045.1 Pseudotsuga menziesii
ACATTAGCAGACGGGCAAGCTCAGAAAGTTTCAGCCCGAACGAACCTCTCCTCCTACAAAAACGTCACCTTCAGTCTGGAGGGTTTTTACGACGCTGTGGGGCGGTGACACGAGAGGAAAAGAGCATTATTAGACCCCCCATCCGGATCCTTATGCATGCAGCTATCTCTGGAGTCATTATCAGCCAGAATATTAGTGGTAAGTGTTAATTTCTCTCTGCAAACCTCTAACCCTAATTCAGCTATATTTTAGGGCATTTTTGCATGGCGAGTTTGCATGCACAGTTATTTTGCAAAGTTGTAGGAGATTGAGTGTGCGAGTCAGCACTATCATAGAACATTAGAGAATATCAGTATTTGGGATATTACATAAAATAGTAGCAACAAGGAAGGTCTTCCTACATGCATGTGTCCTTGCATGCAGAAGACTTAAATCAGGAAACCAGTTGTATTTAATTTACTTTTCCTAAGTTTACTTTAGGAAATAAATTAAAGTGATCTAATTATTTATTGACTTTAAGTGAAATTAGGGTTTTCACTTTACCTAAAGTTATAAAAGAAGGGTCAATTGGTGGAGAGGACAGACTTGTATTTGACAGAGACAGGACTGAGACAGAGAGAAAAAGTCAGACAAAGGATTTAGCTAGGAAGACGGAGGAGCGAGCAAACAGGATCACCAAACTACCAGGTAGGACAGTGATCTGCCTCCCACATGAAATTAGGGCGTTAGCATTTATTTTAGCAAGCTGAAAACCGTTGAAGAGGAAGTTGAAACCTGGTAGCGTTTCAACGCTGAAGACAAGGGTGTTTTTGTTGATGCGCAGAGCTTAAAAAGGGGGGTGCGTAGGCATTGCAGCTACGCATGCCTTGGATGGGGGCGTCTAACAGTGCAGCAATATGATGAGGCACTACGCTCGTTGGCCCTAGGCAGCAGGAACTCTTCAACAAGGAGCGCAACATCCCATGACATTCTCCTACACGTTCAGGAATTTCTGGCAAAGTGGAAAAGCCTCCAATGAGAGAGAAAACCTACGAAGAAGGCTAGCTCTCTGTGTGGGGTGATCATGGAGAGCTTGGAAGGCCAGATGCTGCCATGGGTGAGGCGCTCTGGTTGCTCCAGGCTCAAAACCCTTAAAACAGAAAATTAAACAAAAGGAATGAAGCACAAAAAATAGAAGGCAGTCGTTTCAGCAAAAACCAAGAAGAGCTTTTTTATTAGAGAGAATCCTCTTATATAATGAGGAGCTTGCTTAATTACATAGATAAAAGTAATAATTAATAAACCTAAGTTAACCCTTCTCCTTCTTCTCCACGTTGGCCCAATTCCTCCCTGTTTAGATCTGGAAGCATCCTGGCTTCCATGAGAAGGTGAGGAAACATGCTGTGCAAGACTTCTACTGTGATCCACTTTGCCTAAGCTGGGGTTTGTCCTTGACGAGCCACCAGATAAGAAGTGTATACCCGGTGCCTTGTAGAACGGGTCCGGGTGTCCAATAGAGTGTCTCTGGCCAAGGGGAGTTGGAAGTCTGGAATGTTGTCAACTGGATGAGTAATGGTAACTCGTTCCTCCAGGAGGGGAGGCTCAAACAACTTCAAATGATTGACATTAATGACATTGTGGATTCCCAGTTGTGGTGGAAGATCCAATCTGTAAGCATTTTCTCCAATTTTGTCAAGGATGGTATGAGGGCCATATCTTATTGGCAGGAGCTTGTGATGTTGGCCTTTGAAGCGTTTTTTATCCAAGTGTAACCAGACTTTATCTCCCGGTTGAAAGGTCAAGGTCCTTTGTTTGTCATGGTGTTGCTTGGCATGATCTTGAGCTGCTTTGAGTGTTGTTGTGACTACAGTGTGGCGTTGTGCAATTTGTTGTAGAAACCTTTGGGCGGATATTTGTTCCTGTTGTTGGTGCACAGTACCCTGAGGAGCTAAAGTGAGTGGGAGCTCTGTTGGAGATGCTGGTTGGAAGCCCAAACAGACTTCAAAAGGAGAAAACCCGGTAGAGGAATGTGTGGCCTTGTTGTAGCTATGCTAGAGGATGTGCAAATAATTGTCCCATTGTTTGTTGCACCCAAAATGAGTTCTGAGAGCATGGACCAAGACCCTATTCACCACTTCTGTTTGGCCATCCGTTTGAGGATGGAATGCTGTAGAAAACTTGAGTTGGCGCCCCAGTAGCGCCCAGATTGTCTTCCAAAATGTGCTTAGGAAGCAAGAATCTCCGTCTGATATGATAGTGCTTAGTAGTCCAAAATGTGGCCAGACATGCCGGAAGTATAACTCTGTTGTTTGTGCTACTGTAGTAGTTTTGTGCATGGAATAAAAAGTGCCATTTTGCCGAAGCGGCATACCACTACCCAGATTGCATCATGTTTCTTTTTGGTGGTTGGGAGTCCAGTAAGAAAGTCCATGGAGATTGACCCCCAAGGCTGTGAAGGAAGAGGCAATGGCTGACATAAGCCATGTTTCCGGTTGGATGGCTTGGATTGGGAGCATAATGCACAAGCTCGGATAAATGTTTCAACTTGGGGCTGCATGGAAGGCCAATGGAAATGGCATTGCAGATTTTGGATGGTCTTTGTGGTACCGAAGTGGCCACCATAAGCTGAAGCATGCGCCTCCCTGATGAGCAAGAGGCGTTCCTATGAGTGTGGAACACATAGCAAATTGAATTTATAAAGCCAACCATCCCAGATAGTGTAGTCCAGGAAGGGGGTTTGATTGATCTTTGTGGGTCTGTGCAAGGCTATCCAAATCTTTTGAAAGTCCGGGTCTGTAGCATATTGGTCCTTCCATGTGTCATAGTTGGCACAACACAACTCTAGAATGGAGAGGACTGTAGTAGGTGGTCGACTGAGCGAATCAGCCATCTTATTCGACGTGCCTTTCTTTTATCTAATGACCAAGTGAAACTGTTGAATGTAGGAGGCCCATTTAAGGTGCCTTTATTCCTGAATCTTTGACTGAGAATTGATGAAAATCAAAGGATGGTGATCTGTATGCAAGATGGTTTCTTTACCAATCAAATAATGTCTCCATTGCTTGAGAGCTTGAACTAGGCTATAAAACTCTTTGTCATAGGTGCTATAGTTCATCTTGGCCTAGGAAAGGGTTTCAAAGTGATAAGCAATGGGGTGGCCTCCCTGTTTAACCACGACCCCAATAACATATTGTGAGGCATCGAACTCAATCTCAAAAGGTTGACAGAGATCTGGCTGATGTAAAATCGGTGACGAGCATCGGGCTTCCTTGAGCTAAGTAAAATGACTAGTGGCTTCATTAGTCCAATTAAATGTTGAAGAACTATTAGAAAGCTGATGTAATGGACGAGCAATCTGAGAAAAGTGCAGAATGAACTTACGGTAGAAATTTATACCACCCAGAAAGCTTTTGAGCTCACTGGCCGAAGAAGGGAGCGGCCATTGTTTCAATGCTTGGATACGGGCTGGATCCAGTTGAATACCTTCTGAATTGACCACAAATCCTAGATAGGGAACTACACTCTGACCGAAATATGACTTCTTTTCTTTGACCTGCAACTTGTTGTCTCGAAGGATTTGGAGAATTTGTCGGACATGCTGCATGTGTGCATCCCATGTCCGACTGAAGATGAGAATGTCATCTACGTAGATTACCAACATGCGGCACAAATATGGTCTGAAAATGTCATTGATGAGCCTCATAAATGTTGTTGGAGCGTTGGTGAGGCCGAAGGGCATGACTTTCCATTCATAAAGACCAAATTTGGTCTTAAATGTTGTCTTCCATACATCATCTTGGTTCATTCGAACCTGATGGTAACCAGCTGTCAGATCTAGTCTGGTGAACCATTTTGCTCCTTGGAGGGTGTCAAGTAACTCCTCAATCCGAGGTAGAGGGTAACGGTTTTTTACAGTAGCTTTATTGAGGGCCCGGTAATCAGTGACAAGGCGCATGTCTGGGCTATGTCGTTTGGGAATAAAAAATACGGCATAAGCACAAGGAGAAGAAGAGAGTTGGATGTGACCGGAGTTAATGAGTTTTGTCAATTGTTTTTCCATTTCCTTCGTTTCTGTAGGGGCCGACCGGTAAGTGGGGGCATTAGGTAAGGCAAATTCGGGATGAGATGGATTGAATGGTCTATGTGCCTAAAGGGAGGGAGGCCCGTAGGAGGTTGAAACACATCGGCAAACTCTTTGAGTAGGGGAGTCATGGCTTCAAGAACAGGATGAGTGGTATTGTTTGGTGGTACTGGGCGCACCAAACAGAGAGATATACACTGATTTAGTTGGACATGTGGGGTTTTCTCTGTAGCAGCAGGGGGTTTTGGTGTTGCTGCTGTTAAGATATAGGTGTGGCCATCTTTTGAAAGTTTATATTGGCGAGCTTTGGCTAGATAGATAGCATTTCTTTGTGACTGGTAGGGTATTCCTAAGAGTAAATCTGAACAATCCAAGGGGGAAACATCACAAAGAACAATGTCTTTGAATTGGCCTATTTCAAAGGTGACAAGGCAACATTCAGATACTAGGAGACGGGGACCATCCTTCTAAACCCATCCGAGCTGATAGGGGTTTGGGTGCGGAGTAGTAACCAGGTTAAGGCGGTTGACTAGGGCTTGAAAAACCAAATTCTTTTGGCTGCCATTGTCCATAATCAGTAACGCTAAAGAATTCTTTATTTGGCAATTATGAGTGAAAAGTGGTTGGGTTGAGGAGTTTGAATCTTCCTGGGTCATTAGGATCAAAGAGGGATCCACTTCGGTGGGATTGTCCAGAGGAACTTCTTCAGTGTCCTCTGCTGGTGGAGGAGTAATGAGCTCGGTGAGTAAGGCTTTGTTGGTCTTTATATTTTGGAGGGTTCGACAATCTGAGGAGTTGTGTGAAGTAGCCTTATGGAATAAACACCAAGGTGCTCTTGTATTTGTATGGTTAACAGGATTTTGAGACCAAGTAGGTGGAAAACGAGCTAAAGAGTTGGAGCTGGTTGTTTGAGAGGGAGATGCATGAGGGTTGGGGCGGTATTGAGGAGTATGACCGCTAGGAGCAATCTTCCTTTCGATAGCCAATGCTCTCTGAAAAACTTTATCTAATGTTGGATTTTCGAACAACTCTACCTTTCTACGGAACTGCATCAATAAACCAACGATAAATTTAAGAATGAGTACCTCCTCCAGATCTAGAATGTGGAGCTGTAGGCACAATTTTTAGAAGAAGTCGATGTAGCCTTGAATACTTTGGGAAGGAAGTTGTCTGATTTGATGACATCTCACTCCTAGAGATTGTACATACCTTGGTGGGTAGAAGCGGGTTCTCAATGCGTCAGAAAGTTGAGCCCAAGTTTTGATGGTTGTGGAGGAAGAACTTCATGGAGTAGTTCCAAGTTCCACCATGAATGTGGTCTTTTCTTGCTCAGTGTCCCACCATGTTTGTGCAAGGCCTTCAAGTTGCAAGGAGGCAATTTGAGGCTCTCTCCTCAGTGAGGCCTATGCATGTGTTAAGGTAGGTGGAGAGGCTACGGATCCATGAATCAACAGCTTCTCCATTGGTTTGCCCAGCAAACTTAAGGGAGTTGTATTCGAGTGTCCAACCGAAATGGGTCTGGATTGGTTTGTTGTTGCATCCTGAGCAACTCATTGAGTACAGAAGCAAGATCTTGGACTGGATTCGAAGTGTTGGAATCTGAGTCTACTGCCAAGGGATCTCTTCGAGGAGGGCATGGTGAGGCCAACTGAAGATCAAAGCCAACTTAGGTGGTAAAACTAAAATGGAGCAAAGGAGCTGCAGACTAGAGGGAGAGATCTGTATTGTTTTAGATCTGTGAACCACCTCTCTGTTGTAGTGGAGATCTGTGTGCCCTTGGGGCTATGAGATCTGTGTTTCCACTTGCATTAACATATAAACCCAAAAGCGGGTGAAATCTGGAATATTTTATGAAAAACCCAAAAAAAAAATTGTTGGAGCCCATAGTCAAGATCTTGAGGCTTTGATACCATTTGATCTGCCTCCCACATGAAATTAGGGAATTAGCAATTATTTTAGCTGGCTGAAAACCGTTAAAGAGCAGCCTGAAACCTGGAAGCGTTCCAGTGATGACGACAAGGGTGATTTTTGTTGATGCGCGGAGCTTAAAAAGGGGGGTGCGCAGGCATTGCAGCTACGCATGCCTTGGATGGGGGCGTCTAACAGTGCAGCAATATGATGAGGCACTACGCTCGTTGGCCCCAGGCAGCAGGAACGTTTCGGCAAGGAGCGCGACATCCCATGACATTCTCCTACACGTTCAGGAATTTCTAGCAAAGTGGAAAAACCTCCAGTGAGAGAGAAAGCCTACGGGGAAGGCTAGCTCTCTGTGTGGGGCAATCATGGAGAGCTTGGAAGGCCCGATGTTGCCATGGGTGAGGCGCTCTAGTTGCTCCAGGCTCAAAACCCTAAAAATAGAAAATTAAACTAAAGGAATGAAATGCAGAAAATAGAAGGCAGTGGTTTCAGCAAAAACCAAGAAGAGCTTTTTTATTAGAGAGAGTCCTCTTATATAATGAGGAGCTTGCTTAATTACATAGATAAAAGTAATAATTAATAAACCTAAGTTAACACTTCTCCTTCTTCGCCACGCTGGCCCAAACAGGGGTCGCACGGATCAACAGGCAACAACTGCAGAGGAAGGTCGTACAGACCGAACAGATTCCATACAGTTTCCGTAGAGACCGTATGGATTCCATACAGCAGCCATACAGTCGTACGAATCCACACGTGTGGGAGGTCGTACACTCTCCCAAAGGGGTGTTGGGGTTTTAGCTAGAATTTGCCCAGTGATTTTGTCGGGTACTACATTCGCCAGGTTTGGGTGATTTGCAATGATTGTAAAAGTTCCATATTTTCTCATAATAAAATCTATATCTGACTGCTGCACCGGTTTTCCCATCTTGGGTTTTTGCAGGGGTTTCCATACCCAAAATAATAGTGTCAATATTGTGATGTGATGTTGTGATTTATTTCTTAGTTTTATATTCCGCTGCATACTGTAAAAGATATTCNGCTATTTTGAATGCACTGTTTAGCCCTAGTTTGAATATGAAAGGAAAATTTACATTTTGTACATTCTGCAAGTCTCTTGCAGCCCTTTTAATGAAATCCTTTACCAGTTCTTTTGAAAAAAAACAAGCATTTCAATTTGAAATTATAGTGCAGAAATTTCCAACCATCAAAAAAAGGGTTTCAAGCCCTAAATTTGGGGCTGAAGTTTTTTCTAAAGTTGGAATGTTATGTCATATCTCATGTACATTTTATTTGGAAAATAACCTTAAAAACTTTTGCAAATTTGTAGAGCCTTGTAAGCCCTTGTTGCTTGAGGGGAACGATGATGTTTTCAGCCATGATCATGCTTATACTAGTCCTATTCAAGCTTAGATAGAGGACTCTTGTGTTGGTACATGCCCTTCTTGGCATGATTGTGGTGTTTTGACTCTTGAGCCATCTTCAGGAGCACATTTTAGATTTCATCTCTCATGTCATGGTGAATGCAACATTTATCCACTTGATTTTGGATGATGACCAAACACAAGGGAAGAATTCAAGGCATTGATGAGGCGCTTAAGTGGTTGCATTGGTTGTTTTGATTTACATAGCATCACTTTTCTTCCTATAGTAGTGTAGGGTAAGATAATTAAGCTCTTGAAAGCAATACAATACAAAGAATAAGCTCAACATCATGACCATTAGATATCATTTCATGTTCTTTTGGTAATGTTGACCTATGCCCTTTCATATAAAGTCAATTTTGGGCTATGTTGATTTATTGGATCATATGGACATTGTATGTGGGTTTTTGGGATGTGAATTGAACCATCCCACCACATGGATTCTCTTCTATGTTGCACAGGTACCGCTCCCGGTCGTTAGGAAGGGCGTACTCGACATTCCTATAGTCCCGAGAGCTTTGGAGCTGGTACGAAACGCTCCAAAATGGGCGAGAGCTTCCTCAAATACTTGGGAGCTTTCCGGGTACTTCATAGAGATGAAATTGCAGTTCCCAACAAGAGTTCTTTAGGATACTTGTGGTTGGGAGCTAAGGAAGCTCCCAATCTATCGAGGAGCTTCCTCAAGCTCCCAACCGCAAGTTGCCAATCCATCGAGGAGCTTTTAAAAGCTCCTTGATGAATTGGGAGCTTCCTCAAGCTCCCAACCACAAGTTCCAATGTTCTAGAGCTCAAATAAGCTCCCAAACCAACGAGAAGCTTCCTCGCACTCCCAACCCACCAACAGAAAAAGCACATCGCGAGAGAAATGAAGTTCACAGGAAAATGAAATTGGATTGGCGCCAAATCGGATTACCATTTAATTGGATTTTTAATTTTTAATATTTGATGTTACAGTTTATCCTATTTTTATTATTTATCGTAATGATTAGTTACAATTTATGCATAGTTAGTGGTTGCCTCCTGCTCTTGAGCTTGTGGGGATATTTAATATTTTTAATATTTATCATAATGCATAGTTACAATTTATAACTTTGTCATAGATTTATGATAGGCTAGCAAAAATAAAACCAACAGTATGTATGGTTATTGCAATCATTCAATGTAACATCATCAACATTGTAGACATAATCAAACAATGAATTTAGTAATTTACAGTTGAGACTATGATGTTTGCAAAGTTTTCCACCAGAAGTATCAGCTGCCAACTTATGATGCAAACTAAGCCAAACATGTCTTACGGCTCTCATAATCACATTAAGTAAAGTTTATTCTTAGAGTAATTTATAGCGAAATGATTTCAAAATATCTCGTTCCTATTTCCTTCCCTACATACCACTTCACATTTTCTAAAGTAACTAAAGACAACAATTTTGGAACGAAAAGAATCGTTATCATAAAAGTGAAAGCAAAATATTAAATATGTAAAGATTGTTTCAAAATATTTCTTCACCGTTGCTTTGAGAAATCGTTAATTTTTTATTTTTTATTCCTAGTTGGTGTACATTTGTAATTTTGTCATTAACTTTTTAAGAAATAAATTTGCCATGCATAATTATAATTTCAATTGACAATGTACATTATTTGATCTTTGACTATTATATTTAACTTTTAAAATAGGAAAAATGCCAAAATGTAAAAAAATAAACTTAAAATTTAATATATATATATATATATTGCGGCTCCCAACCTGAAGTTTCTTGTAAATTTGTGGGAAGCTTCTAGTTGTACCGGATACTCGTGTCTGCGTACCCCAAGTACCCGCGTACTGAAAACTTGTGCAACATAGCGTCGCTTGTTATTCTTCTTCCTCTCTTAGTAGGAACATACAATAGATTATGAGGTTCTCATGCACTCTTCTTCAAAGACCACATGTCCCTAAGTTGGAGCCAGTTGTTACTACTCATATTGTATGAGGGTTACACTTATGATTTTAATCACAAGGACCAAGCTCACGGGATGATTCATTGGATGGATTGGGAAGCTTTTGCCTAGGTTTGTTGCTCTCATTTGATTGCTTGGATGTTGGATTATTGATAGTAGCTATGGGATTTGATCTCTCCATGGTGTTTTAATCTTGATATGCTCTCCTCTTGGTGATATTGGCATGCTTGGAGTATAAAATTTTGCTTTAGCATTGATGCAATTATCAAACACTATGTGCTTGTATGGAATGGGGACCCATCAAATTAGGGTTTTCCTAAGTTTTAAGTGTTATTAGTTGCTCCTTGATGAAGTATTACCTAAGGGATGAAAGGCTATCGAGGATACTGGTGCGTTTCAGTCATGTACCACTTGCTCATGACAAATTGATCGCCCCTTGATGGAGTGCCCTAGCATTGTTGGGGTAATTTGAAATCTTAATGAAATGGACTATTTGGAGGCTTTTCTATTGGAGTACTCAAGCTTATTTGATGTGATTCAAGGAAGGTCTTCATGCATGCATGTGTTCTTGCATGTAGAAGACTTAAATTAGGAAACCAGTTGTATTTAATTTACTTTTCCTAAGTTTACTTCAGAAAATATATTAAAGTGGTCTAAATTAACTTTAATGAAACACTAGTTAAAGTGAAAGTGAAATTAGGGTTTTTGCTTTACCACTAGTTAAAGTGAAAGTGAAATTAGGGTTTTCGCTTTACCTAAAGTTATAAAAGAGAGATCAATTGGTGGAGAGGATACACACACTTGTATTCCGACAAAGACAGGATACAAACAGGGAGAGAAAGCCAGACAGAGGATTTAACTGAGAAGACAGAGGAGCGAGCAGCAAGATCATCGAGCTTTGTACAACTGGGTCGTACACTCACACAGGAGGGTGTTAAGGTTTAGTTGGGATTTGCCCAGTAATTATGTCGAATACTGCATTCGCCAGGTTTGGGTGAAATTGCAGTGATTGTAAAAGTTCCATATTTTCTCATAATAAAATCTATATCTGACTGCTACGCCGATTTTCCCATCTTGGGTTTTTCCGGGGGTTTCCATACCCAAAATAATAGTGTCAATATTGTGATGTGATGTTGTGATTTATTTCTCAATTTTATAGTCCGCTACATACTGTAAAAGATAATCATGTGTGGTTATTAGTAGAGATTTTGCATGCACTGTTAGCACTAGTTTGAATATTAAAGGAAAATTTACATGGTATCAGAGCTCTGGTGAGCTAAAGCTGAGAGATTTTCAACAACAGTGATAGATCAGGGGCAGATCTATAGGAAGACACATACCTAGACTTCCAGATCTAGGGTTTGATAGGTACGCTTCACTATGGCTGTGCAGTTGAGAGTTGAGGATAGACTCCAAGGTGCTCAGAACTTTCCTACATGGAAAGAAAGGATCACAAGGATCCTAGATGTCAATGATGCAGAGGAGCACATTGACTCCACGAAGGTTGCACCCACAGAATCTGGCAGATCTAGCAGCTTGGAAGAAGATTGATTCTAGAACCATGCCGATTATCATGGATGGAGTGAAGGACCATATAGTTCCTCACCTTTCTAGTAAGAAGACCGCAGCAGAGATGTGGACGGCTTTGGAGAGTCTGTATCACAGCAAGAACGAGAACCGGAAGATGGTGTTGCAAGAGTGGATGCGCAGCACCAAGATGGCCAAGGGAGAAGGAGTGGTGCCTTATCTCACGAGGCTCACACAAATCAGGGATGAGCTTGGAGCTGTTGGCTCTAAGACAGTGGATGAGGAGCTAGTTCGGATAGCCCTCAATGGCTTCTCTAAGCCATGGGACACCTTTTTCAAAGGTTTTGTGGCTAGAGAGAAGCTCTCTGATTAAAAGAGACTATGGGATGACTTTGTGCAGGAGGAGACCCGCATGGGTCAAGGATCATGCTCATCCAGCAGCGCCCCACAGATTGTGGATGAGGAGAGTCTAGCCCTTAAAGGGAAGAGAAAGGGGAAGGCAAAGAGGAAGAATGATGGTAAGAAGAACCTTGACGTGTCAAAGGTCAAGTGTTTTATCTGCCAGAAGCAAGGACACTTTGCCTCCCAATGCCCAGACATGAAGAAGAAGAGTAACACTCAGATGGTTGGATCTGTAGAGGTGGATGAGTTCAGCATGAGCTTTGATGAAGAGTTCTGCTTGATAGCTTGCATGGAAAGCACCACAGGGAGTAGCATATGGTACATCGACAGTGGAGCATCTAGTCATATGACTGGACAGAAGAGATTCTTCAAGGACTTGCAGGAGGGTGGAACAAGGATCCACGTTGAGCTGGGTGATGATGCGCGGTATCGGGTGGAGGGAGTTGGAATTGTTTCATTTGAGAGGGAGTCTAGAAAACCCCTCAGTTTTGCTGATGTGTTATATGTTTCAGGATTGACCAAGAACCTTATATCAGTCTCCACTCTGGAGGACAAGGGATATCAGGTGAAGTTTCGTGACCATAGAGTATATATCAGACCCAAGGGGTCAGACAAAATCTTGGATCGGGTGATTGGCAGGAGGAGCAGAAAAGTGTACAGACTACACTTTGAGCTTGCAAAGTCTCTAGTCAACAGCAGCAGCAGTAGTCAAGGTGAGTTGTGGCATAGGAGGATGGCACACTTACACCATGGAGCACCGAAGCATTTGAGACAGGCAGTCATTGGAGTTCCTCAGGTACAGGAGGAAAAGCATAACCACTGCAAGGGTTGTGCTTTGGGGAAGAACATCAAGAAGCCTTTCCCATAAAGTGAGCACAAGTCTAAGGAGCCCTTGGACTTGGTGCATTATGATGTATGCAGACCTATGAGTGTCCATTCGTTCAGTGGTTACAGTTACTGCATAACCTTCATTGATGACTATTCCAGGAAGACCTGGATCTATTTCTTGAAGGCCAAGTCAGAGGTCTTTGAGAGGTTTCAAGAGTTCAAAAGTCTCGTGGAGAACCAAACAGGAAAGAAGATTCAGGTGTTGAGCATAGACAACAAGGATGAGTACCCCTCCAATGAGTTCATGGAGTACTGTTCGGCTGAGGGGATCAAGAAGGAGCACACTGTGCTCCATACCCCACAGCAGAATGGAGTTGCAGAGCGAAAGAATAGGACTATGGTTGGAGCAACCAAGGCCATGCTATTTGATCAGGGATTACCACTATTCCATTGGGCTGAGGCATACAAGACTGTAGTATACATTCAGAACAGGCGTCCCCACACAACTTTAGGGAGGAAGACACCAAAGGAGGTCTTCACAGGCACTAGGCCAGATGTGAGTCACATTCGCATATTCGGCAGTGTCTGCTATTGTCATGTTCATGCTCACAATAGGAAGAAGTTGGACACTTCCGGAGAGAAGGGGTTATTTGTTGGTTACAACAAGATTTCGAAGGCATATATAGTTTACATTTCTACTCGCAGGAGGATCATTGTGAGCAGGGATGTCCAGTTCAATGAGGACAGGGCCTTGCAGAGATCTCTAGACTTACCAGCAGAGCAGCAGCCAGCACAAGAATTGGAAGTCAAGTTGGAGGAGCCAGATGTACAAGTACAGGTACAGACACAGAGCACAGGCTCTAGTGGCCATAGGGAGTCAGGTGGACAGGATCCTTCAGTCATTGACTTGAAGGATGAGCTGCAGTAGGAGACGAATATCCAGCAGCCGCAGCAGGTTAACACTAGGCCAAGGCCTAAGTGGTTTAGGTCCACAGTGCAGGATTCCAAGCAGGTAGATCCTCCACAGACATCTTTTAGACAGTGTACCACCAGAGAGGCTTAGTTATATGGCACTGATAACAGAGTTGATTAACTCTAAACCTTCCAACTTCGGGGAGGCTGCACAACATGATGTGTAGCAAGAGGCTATGGTTGAGGAGTATGACTCCATTATGAAAAACCAAGTATCGGAGGTTGTGTCGAGGCCACAAGGGAAAAAGGTGGTGGGATCTAGATGGATCTACAAGGTGAAGCATGCAGCAGACGAAAGCGTGGAGAAGTACAAGGCACACTTCGTGGCAAAGGGGTTTTCACAGAAGGAGGGTATTGATTATGAGGAGACCTTCGCCCCTGTTGCCAGGTATTCTTCCATTCGGACAATTATCTCACTAGCAGCTAAGATGGGTTGGCGTGTCCATCAGATGGACATCAAGACTGCCTTCCTCAACGGAGTGATAGAGGAGGAGGTGTATATTGAGCAGCCAGAGGGGTTTGATGTGGAAAATAGGGAGATGCATGTATGCAGACTGCATCGAGCTCTTTACGGGCTCAAGCAGGCACCTGGAGCATGGTACTCGAGGATTGACAGCTATCTACGGGAAATGGGATTTCAGCAGTGTGAGGCTGACCACAACCTGTACTTCTTGACAGGTGAGGTGCCTCTCATACTGGTCCTGTATGTCAATGATCTCTTTTTTACAGGAGATGAGAGGCTAATTGGAGACTGCAAGTCCAAACTTGCAGTGGAGTTTGAGATGAAGGACCTTAGGCTGATGCATTACTTTTTGGGCTTGGAGGTTTGGCAGAGAGATGGATGCTTCTTCATCAGACAGGGGAAGTATGCAGTAGAAATCTTGAAGAGATTCAGGATGGAGGATTGCAAGCCTATGGCCATAGCTCTAGTTTCCAACTGGAGGAAGATTGATGCATCAAGGTCAAATGAATTTGATCCTACCGTGTATCGTCAACTTATCGGATCGCTTATGTATATGGTCAACACTCAACCAGACATCAGCTTTGCAGTCAACTCTTTAAGCCAGTTCATGGTGGACCCTCGGAGAGTGCATTGGAGGGCTGCGAAGCACATACTTTGCTACATTAGAGGTACAGTGGAGTATGGATTGGTTTATGAGCGCAGGGGGAGTGTACAGTTAGTAGGTTTCACAGATGCTGACTGGGCAGGATATGTAGAGGACCAGAAGAGTACTTCAGGTTGTTGTTTCAGCATTGGATCAGGGGTTGTCTCTTGGTTCAGCAAGAAGCAGAAGTCAGTTGCATTGAGCTCAGGAGAGGCCGAGTACATGGCAGCCAGCATGGCTACTTGTGAGGGTATGTGGCTGAGGAAGTTACTTTCAGGGTTATTCGAGTGTGAGCTAGAGGCTACAGTAGTTCACTGTGACAATCAAAGTGGCATCAGGCTATCTGAGAATCCATTGTTCCATGACCAGAGCAAACACATAGACACCAGATACCACTTCTTGAGAGATTGTGTTCAAAGGGGAACCATTCGGTTGGAGTACATACAGACAGATGAGCAGGGGGCGGACATTTTCACCAAGGCACTTTACAGATAGAGTTTTGTGAAGTTCAAGGATAAGTTGGGGTTGCTACCGAATCCCTTCCTCATTGAGAGGGAGCGTTAAACTAGCAACAACAAGGAAGGTCTTCCTGCATGCATGTGTTCTTGCATGTAGAAGACTTAAATTATGAAACCAATTGTATTTAATTTACTTTTCCTAAGTTTACTTTGGAAAATAAATTAAAGTGATCTAAATTAACTTTGGTGAAACACTAGTTAAAGAGAAAGTGAAATTAGGGTTTTTGCTTTACCACTAGTTAAAGTGAAAGTGAAATTAGGGTTTTCGCTTTACCTAAAGTTATAAACGAGAGATCAATTGGTGGAGAGGACACACACACTTGTATTCTGACAGAGACAGGATACAGACAGGGAGAGAAAGTCAGACAAAAGATTTAGATGTGAAGACGAAGGAGCGAGCAACAGGATCATCGAGCTTCGTACAACTGGGTCGTACACTCACACAGGAGGGTGTTGAGGTTTAGTTGGGATTTGCCCAGAGATTATGTCGGATACTGCATTCGCCAGGTTTGAGTGAATTTGCAGTGATTGTAAAAGTTCCATATTTTCTCATAATAAAATCTATATCTGACTCTTGCACCGGTTTTCCCATCTTGGGTTTTTCCAGAGGTTTCAATACCCAAAATAATAGTGTCAATATTGTGATGTGATGTTGTGATTTATTTCTCAGTTTTATATTTCGCTGCATACTGTAAAAGATATTCATGTGTGGTTATCAGTAGAGATTTTGCATGCACTGTTAGCCCTAGTTTGAATATTAAAGGAAAATTTACAAAACGCTCCCCTTGATCTTCTCTCTTGGCATACATTTCTATGCATGGTTATCCTTTATTGCTTGAAGGGGTCATACCCTTCCTTCATGTGGTTGGTTGAGTATTGTGGGGACTTTGTTCTTAGAATTATGCTTCTATCTTGATTGGTGGACTCCTTAGTCCATGGATCTATCCTTTGCTCATGTTTTGATGAGGTGGTACATTGGATAAAGCTTTTGGACGTGGTGTCCTATCTTGAAGGACTATTGTTGGCGTGTGGACACTATCTTGAACCCTTTTGATGGGCGTCTTAGTTTGGGAGCAGTTATCGTTGATAGAGTTCCTAGAAATATGTTAGCTCAACACCATTAGATGTAGCGTGATTGTGGGATTTTCGATAAGTGGTTATAATAGAAAATCCAATAAATATTGAGAAAGTTAGCAATTTCAAAACCTTCGTTTAAATATCTACATTTTGTCCACACATGCCACTTGGAAGGTGCATTTTCACTTGAAGAGTCGTGCATCCCTTTGGGAACAGGAAGCTTATTGTTTAGAGACATCCCACCTTTGGAGCTATTTTCCAAATGTTTGATGGGACATTTCACTAGGAGACGACACTTTACATAACCACCTTATTATTTTATTCATTGTTGACTTCACAACATGAGTTGGTTTGTACTTGTATTATTTTATTGTAGTGCTTGGAGACAAAGGTGCATCTGACCACATTTTAGAAGAGTTTGTTGAGCAAATTGTGGATCTAAGAGAGAATTATTATTTTATTGTAAAGGAAGTTGAGCTAACTCTCTATATAAAAAGTATCCCTTCTTCATTCATTCTCATGGTTGGATTGTGGGAGAAATCCCTTGGAACCTAGTTGAATATCTATTGAAGCTATTGGAGAATTAATGAAGGATTTTGTGGATGAGAACTTCTTTTAAATCTTAATGCTAGTTCTTTTATGCTTTAGTTTCCTAGACAAGTGTATGTAAGATGAAAATTAGGTTTATTCTTTCTTCTTCTCATTATGTTATCAATGAATGGTTTAATTGGTGCACATTTTCTCAACATTTGATTAAATTGCACATTAATTTTGTTAGAATTTGATAGTTATAAAACAAAGATCTCTAAAAGAAAGACAAAGCACAGAAACAAAACAATGTGGACCTCGTTTAACCACAATGATACACAATCATCTCCCAACCATAGACAAAAGAACTGTTTCTCTCCCCCGAGCTTAGACCTTCCAATAGAGATCGATGTACATCCACATAGTAGTAGCACAACCCCAAAAACAAGAGAGAAACTTCCCCAAAGTGGAGAATCCCATAAAACACTTCTCCTAGTTGTAAGAGCGAAATTCTCTCTCTTGGAGCGAACTTGCTTGAAGGCTTGGTGTCAAAATGAAGTGAGGCGCCTTCTATTTATACACTAAGATGCTGGAAATCTAATTTTCCATTGGGACCAACTTGTCTAATTTAACTAGGGCCGACTTGTGCTAAATAATAATAAAAATACCTTTTATTCTTATTATTACTTCTAGGTCGACTTAAGTGAGGATGCCTCACATGGCTACTACAACAACACTCCCTCTTAGCCAAGGAGGCATCGTCAGTATCATTATACCGAAATACATCTGAACCTTATCAGTACATCACAATTATCTCAATCATCTCTATATCATAAGGAAGGTCTTCCAACACAATCTCAGTCCATAGAGAAGTGTCTATCAAACTGCGTGCGCCAGCTCAATCCAGTCCATCAAGAACATGCACTAGCTCCACAACTCTTCCCAATACATCCAGAAGTCATATGTGGGTCAGCTCAACCCAGTTCGTCAGGGAAACATGCACCAAGTGAACATGCTTCAGCTCAACCTAGTCCATTGGGGAACTTGCATGTACTCAACATGCATCAGCACCACCCAAAGATCTCACTAGGACTATCACTGCTTAGTGAGTCTATGCCACATCATGGACTACAACTTCCTCATAACATCCATAAGGACTACAATCATATGAGGGCTCACAAGGGCCATAACTTTTATGTGAGACTTTTATCATATTTGTATGGGCTACAACCCATAGATCTCCCAACCATAAAGGTTGTTATACTTGTACAGTGACCAACCCTGTTTCATGTTGGGTGTACCACTACAGAGCCAATCCTTTTGCATACTAGATGTAAAATCACACGTCTATCATAGAGACAACCCTATTTCATGTCGGATGTGAAGATCACTTCTGAAGCCCACACAAGTTCATACAAAACCAACTAGAGTTTGTACATAATTCGGTTCACACAGAACAATAGTGTGACTGTTACTCCATCTCCATGATGAGTCTCGAATAGTCATGCATAGTCTTCAGAGACCTTGACTATTACTCCATCACTAGGATGAGTCTCGAATAGTCGTGCATAGTCTTCGGAGACCTTGACTATTACTCCATCACTAGGATGAGTTTCTAATAGTCCTCGAAGGTCTTGACTATGCACATAGTCATCGAAGACCTTAACTATTACTCAATCCCCAGGATCAGTCTATGATAGTCCTCAGAGGTCTTGACTATGTCTCTACTCATGTGGGCATACGGAGTCATGTACCATGACTTACTGGCATCGGAGCTATGCATAACATGACTTACCAATGTCGGAGCCAGGTATTCGGCATGATTTATCCAATGAGCTGCAGAGCCATGTAACATGACTTACTAGTATCGGAGCTATGTCTAACATAACTTACCAGCGTCTGAGCCAAGTATCACTACATGGCTCACAGGTGTCCACCCAGAACTCAAGAGTTCACAAAGAATCACCATCATAGTTCACAGGTGTCCACATCAAATTCTCGCCCACAAATTTTCACCTAGAACTCAAGTGTTCACACAGGATCACCGTCATAGCTCACGGGTGTAGAACCATTGTCCATAATTGTTCACCTAGAACTCAAGTGTTCACACAAAATCACCGTCATGTATGGATAAAAACAATATTACAATCAGTGTAGCCACAGTCATCATACTCTATCTGCTCAGGATCTCAATTGTGCTCTTCCTTAACTTAGGAAGACTTCATAAAGTTTTCGTCACACAATCCATAAGTGATGCAGTAGGTCAGGATCCTTATTTTTATGACTAACTCCCTCTGTGTCCTTAGAAATCGGTTGAGTAACTTTCGTCCTCCAAAATCCATCTGTCATGACTCTGACTGTAAAGTAACTACTTTCCAAAGTCGTCGAAGAGACGAATAACTGTAGCAAAGAGACCGATATCCGTTGAAGCCTTCCGCTTCCAATCGCCAATCTCTACATGAGATCAGTATTGAAAACCTCGGCGATTTTTCACGAGAAGTCGAAAAAGTCGCGATTTTTACTCCAAGCCGATTTTTCAGCGAGTAAAAGTCATGCTTTTTTTAAAAAGCGTGGAGGCGCGACTTTTGGTTAAAAATCACAAGTCGACGCACAAAAGCGCCCAGGCCTTCAATCCGCGATTTTAAAAGGGAAAATTCGGTTTTTTTTGTCATTTGGCATGCAAATTGGTCATTTGGTCATTAACATGTAAGCAATGTGAAATCTATTAATAAATTGAATGAAGAAATTGGAATGCAAATTAATTCATGCTGCTCAAAAGTAAAATCTTAAAATTCAAATGGGTAAAATTATACACCCTGGTTTAAACGGTAATGAAGAAAGGTGATGATGTGAATTTGACTAACCTGCCTAAAAATTTAAAAGATCTCAAAAAGAAACTAGAATTCATTTCATGACATATAACTATTCAAAAGAATATAGCAGGAAAGTAACATGTAAGCAATTTGAATGCCACTAAGCATTTGCACGGAGAAAAAATTGGAATATAGATAAGTTTTTGTTGCTCGAAGGTAAAATCCAATAAGTCAAATGGATAAAATAATACACCCTGGTTCAAACAAGGATGAACAAAGATGATGATGCGGTTGTTATAAACCTTGATAAAAGTTAAACAAGTGTTGAAAACCTGCATGGCTAGAGGAGGGGCAAGAGGAGAAGCAAGAGGAAGAGGAGGAGGAGGAGGAGGTGGTTGGAGACACCATGGAGGGTGATGTGCTAGCATCGCCACCACCTTCTGCACTGATTGATACATCTAGTCCTCCATCCATCACTCAGCGTCCGGTATTAGATGAAGGGCCAAGGCCTTCTGCTGCTACCTCTAGTGCTAGGGGAAGGCCTGACAAATGACCCATGCTATTTTCCGGTCAAAGGGGAAGAGGGCATTGATATTAGATAGCTAGATGCTAGTTTTCCTCAGATACATTTATATATGTGATGTCATTTTGTATTGTTTAAACTTTATACACTTTTGAGTCCTTGATTGGACAACTATGATGTTTCAGTATCGAGTTTGATGTATCGTTTTATATTTGGCATGACTAGATGATGATGATATATATCAGTGCTTTCTTCATATTTATGTTCCAATATGTTTTTATGATGTTATTGTTGCTTTATATGTTTAAAATTCTAAAAAAAATGAATGTATTTTCTATTTTTTAATGTTTGTCGACTTTTGCCGATGTTACCAAGAAGTTGTATTTGGGACCCTCGCCGACTTTTTCAACATTGCATGAGATGGGTCATGTGTCCATGTATGTATACGGTCCTCATCTCTCTGCTGTCATGACTTCCACTTAACTGTTTCTATCGAAAGTCATCCTTCTTTCTAGGCTGAGAGTCCTGCTTCTAGAAGCTTTCTGCTTCCGATCCATCTGCACATCAGAGGGATCACTTGCCCTTTAGACCAAGTTTCATCATCCTTTTCTTGTAGGCCATAGCATTCCCTACAAGTCAAATCTCGTCAAGTGGTTAGCAACATTGCATAATCTAATTTACTCAATGCAATAATCAATAGTTAATCTAGGTATGTAGGCATCGTTTAGCCAGTGCTTCAGCACAACATACACACGGCTATTATTTGGATGCTTGCAGTCTCCATTAGAACATACAAGAGTGTGCACTACTGTAAGCATGTTAGTGTTAAAGATAGTGCAGTTGCGAGAGCCGTTCTCTAGGAGGATGGCACCCTAGTAGGTTAACTAGGGTTCTTGGTCAGTTAATCAAGCAGAGTAAGTCTCTAGTTGGTAGTCTAGTGGGGTTCTTGGTCTGGGAACAAGCAGGTTGATGCTATGGCAAAGTCCCTAGCATGTGGCTAGGGCCCCTATCTATCTCTAGGGTATTTTGGTCTAGGACCAGATAGTGCTTTGTCATAAGGACCAACCAGATCTTGCAGGCTAAGATAGAGACATCTTGGTCTAGGACCAAACATATCTTGCAGGTATAGCCTGGTCAGTTAACCAGGAGGATCTTGGTTAGTTAACCAAGATGATGATGTGTGGTGTCCTCCTCTCCTAAATGATTGAGCTAGGTTGTCTCTTCAAGAGATTGGCCACCCCTTGAAGATGTCACTAGCACCTGACCTTCAGGAGCAGTCAGGAGGACCAGAGGATCACATCATCTGGTTTGGACCTTCCTTATATGGTGATGATAAAAACTTCAAGTTATTTGGAACACTTGTGGACTATATACCTTAAGAGAGAAAGATGAAAATTTTGTTGCTTGGTCTTGTGGGTAAAAGGGTAGTTCTCCCACCTTGTTGATACATCTTGGTCTTCAAGGTGAAAAGGTTGTCTTCCCACTTTGATGTGCCACCTTGTGGTCAGCCTTATGCTTGATTTGGTCGTGTGTTTCCCTTATTGGTCCTGGCGCCCCTCTAGAGTGTGGTACCTTAACCCTTTTGTTATGTTTGACTTAACTTATGGTTATTGGAAATTCTCCCTAACGTATGACGTATTGATCTTTGAGTAAACCCTAAGTCATCGAAAGATTAGAAAGAGGATCCTTCTAGAAGTCTTTAAGAGGCTATAAAAACATGTTTTAACCTCCATTATGAAAGTGTCTTGGTGAAGTATCTCAGCTTCTTGTTTTGTGACTAAACTAGGGTTTCCAGCATTGCTCTTGGGTGACGTCTAGGGTTCCTATACAACTTGTTTTTGCTGCTTGTTGATCTAATTTATGTTGAGGGAGATTGTTTCCTATTGTTTGTTGTTGGTGAGAGGGTCGCTACCTATTGGTTTGCCACTTGCCTCCCTCTGTCCTCCCTAGTGTTGTTTCGTTACTATTCTGGGGGTTGTCGTGACTGGTTTGTGACCCGATCTATAGTGGCCACTACTCCCTTAGGCTGTCGTCACTGTTTTGTGACCCGATATGTGGTGGCTCCTACTCCCTTGGGTCGTCATGATTGTTTTGTGATCTGATATGTGGTCCGTTAGCCTTGTTGGTACCTACCGTGACTGTTTTGAGGTCTAAACTCTGGGGTGTGTCCTTGCCAGTGTCTACCGTGACCATTGTTGAGGCTGCTAGGGCTAGGTCGTGACCATTGTTGAGTCTACTAGGGTTGTTGTGACCTTTGTTTAGCCTGTTGTAGCAAGCCATGACCTACTAAGCCTATTTAGAGGGAGCCTTTACCCCTCTTAGCCTCCTTGAGGCTGCTACTACTGGGTATGAGGGTGCCATTAGCTTTGTGAAGGTGTTGCCACAATTTGAGGGTCGCAGTGTATGCTTTAAGTGTTGATTTTTCTTGAGCAGCATCGAGAGCCATTCTCTTAGGGGAATGGGGACATCTAGTCAAGGACCAGGATGTGGAACCAGTCCAGCACTGGGGGAACTCAACCTTGAGTTGAGTAGCCATTATGTTTAATGGGGACATCTATTCAAGGACCATGATGTGGAACCAATCCAGCACTAGGGGAACTCAACCTTGAGTTGAGTAGCCATTCTGTTGAATGGAGACATCTAGTCAAGGACTGGGATGTGGAACCAGTCTAGCACTGGGGGACTCATCCTAGAGCTGAGTGGCCACTCTTTGAATGGAGACCCCTGGTCAGTTACCAGGAAGATGAACTAGTCTAGTACTGTGGGACTCAGCCTAGGGCTGAGGGCCATTTCCAAGAGAATGAAGCGCTTGGTCTGTTACCAAGTATTTGACCTTGTGTCAAATTATGTAGCCTATGGCCGAGGCACCTGATCTGTTACCAGGATATCACTATAAGTCCTACACTGGGTCTGGGCATGTGAGGCGCTCCTACCCTCGATCTGTGGGCTTTGTAATCTTCTCCAAAGCTTAGCTACCCTTGGTTAAGATACCTAGCACCTGATCTTGGTGGCACATGGAGTGTAAGATAAAAGCATTAGTAATTTTCTCTATTTATGATGATGTACTTTGAGTGGGGATGAAGGACTCCTATGACAACTTGTTTTGACCACAGGCCACCTGAAGAAGGCTAAAGGTAAAAGTCAAAAATACATAAGAACCCTTAGACCACTAAGGAGTCAAAGTGAAAGTGCAAAAAGACCTTTAGTACCACTAAAGGTAAAAGTCAAAAAGATAAAAGAATAAAATATTATTATTTTGTTCTTTTGAGTTTTGGTCCACCTCTAGGTGATTCAAAGGCTATAAAAGAAGATCAATCCATTTCATTATAACACACACTTGCTCATCATCTTACAGTTGCTAAAGGAATATTTTCGCTGGTCTTCAGGAGAAGAACACTTCTTGTGGTTATGCCCTAGCATGGAGGATTCTAGCTAGGGCACCCACTCTCGTTACGATATAACCCTCAATTAGGGTTTCACAGTGATCTCTTGCAGCAGTAGCTTCATCCTCTCCACAAGCTAGGGTTTAACCCTAGTCCACCTTATCTTCACGGGCAGCTTCCGAGCAGCAGCCTAAACCCTTGGGCAGGCCAGAGCTACCCTCGGGTAAGCCTAACAAAGCTTGGGCAGTCCTGTTCTACCCTCGGGCAGCTCTGTCCCTTCTCTGGGCAGCTCGATACAGAGCTCAGGCACCCAGATATAGTCTCGAGCAGCCTAGTACAAGGCTCGGGCAGAGATACAGGACTCGGGAAGTGGCTCGAGAAGCAGCAACAGGTATCAGGGCAGCAGCAGGGTCATTCGGTAGCAGCAGCAGTAGTTTCGAGCAGCATCTGTACAACAAGTACGTATCCGTATAGGCTCCGGCAGGCCTTCTGGGTAGTTTGGGCAGGCAGCATTAGATCCGTACAGATCTGGGCAGCAAGAAAATAACCCAGGCAACTGATTTGGGATTTTTGGGCAGCTGAGAGAAATTAGGGCAAAAAGCCCTAATTTGTATTTTTTTGTAAAATTCATCTTTTGTGGATTTTTGATCTATGGTTCAAACCTATTAGGGTTTGGAAATTAATGGAGAGCTTTCATCTCAAAATTCTGAGAAACTCAAGTCATCTCATTTAAGAGATGAATTACTAATGCTTTTGGGGTTTTTGTCCTTTAAAGGTTTCACCGTGAAAAACAATTGTGTTCAGTGTGTGTGATGTTGTTGATGTTTCTACTACACTTGTCTATTGTTATCTTACAATCTACAAAATTTTAAAAGAACTCATGATACTGCTAAAATTCAACATTAAGGCTACCTCTGCACATTTGAAAGGTGTTGCTATTTGATTGTTGTGTGATTGTCTTGAAGATTGCCATTTATTGCAGCAAAGGTTTGAAGTTCCCATCCTCATCTGTGGATTGTTTTGGTTAGCGCCTTGAGGTCTATACTTGACTAACCCTACTCCATGGTAACTTATCTATCTCTCTCTCTCTGGTATGTCCTTGCCCTCATATAAGGGCCAGTTTTGCTCCTTGAGTGACTTGTCTCTTAAGAGACAAGGTCTAATCTGAAAGTATATCTAAGTATTAAGGAAGGTCTAAACCAGTATCTATTGTTTGATCTTGCTGTTGCTCTACATGTTGTATCTATTGTTTTAGTTGTGTACCTTTAACACAGCGATCCTTAAGGGAGTGTTAAAGTTGAAAGAGATGAAAGTTATATTTTTTATTATCTAGCCCTTTGTCACTGTTATACTTTTACTTCAATATTCATTTTACTTTATCTGCATTATTGTTCAAGTTAGTTAATTTTTTTTAAAACCTAAAACTTTAATAATTAGAAGGAGATGTTGTCTAAGAGGGGTCTATGAAATGTTGTGCAACATTACAGGCTAAATCATTACAAATACTACATGAGCCTACAATCAATAAAAGAACTATATTGCATGCTAAACAAACTTCCTCAATCTAGGAATATAGATCTACATAGAATATATCCAAAGACAACCATATCTAATCTACTAGAGCAAGTGAAATCAAACACTTATCTTTTATTGTTTTGTGGGTGGTCTCCCACTGCCTCCTTTGAGAGTTCATTGATCTTCATTTTCTTGTTAGGAGTCCATCGCCACCTGGATCTTCATATCATCGCCTCAACATAGGGAGTACAAGAAGAAGAACTTCGTATGATCCTCATTTTTGGGCTTCTTCTGAGAAGTGTCTTCTTTGACATCTACAGTTCAGGCTTCATGCTTCTTCTTTGAATCGCTACAATCTCTGGCATAGTGTCCAAGTTTATTGCAACAGTAGCAACGGATACGTGAAAGATACTTTTTCTTATTTTGATCTAAAGTAGGACTTGATCTTCCACCCTTGCCTTTCTTACCATGAAACTTCCTTCCCTTACCCTTTTCTTTCTTGACATGAGATGTAAGGGCTTGACTTTCTTTGTGTTGAGTGCCATATCTCCTGCTTCTTGTTGCAAGTCTTGTATCTTCTTGCATGCATACTGCCCACATACGATCAAACTCAAGCAACTTCGGTTGCCCAACAAGACTCTAAATGAATGCTTCCCAAGATGGACGGAGACCATTAAGAGTGTTCATGACAAGTTCTTTATCATTGACTGGATCTCCAATAGTGCTTAGTTGATTCTTCAACTCTGAGATCCTCATAAAGTAAGAGGAAATTGATTCTGATCTTGACATCTTGAGGTTTAACAGTTGATTCCTTAGGGCAAGAGCATGGTTAATATTGTTGTCTTGGAATAGCTTCCTCAAGTCTCTAAACATCTTCCTAGCGGTTGTCTTTTCAGAGATGTGAGGAAGCAAATGGTCCTTCACTAAATCTACCAGGATTCTCCTTGCCCTAGCATCATACTTTTTCCACTGAGCCTTCTCGACTGCCTCTTCTAGTTCTGGAACATTCTCATTCACAAACTTCAAGAGATCATTTTCTTCTAGAATAAGAAAAACCCTCGACTTCCATGAGCTGAAATTGGAAGTCCCATCAAGCCTAACTTCAACCTTCATGTTGATCATCTTGACTGCAAAATTGGACCAAAAACCCTAGCTTTAGATCAAGTATGCAGGCTTGAAAAATCGAAACCACAAATGAATGCGCCCTACTAAGGCAAGTTGGAGCAAGGTAAAATTAAACCAAAATTGTGGACAGAACAACAAAAATGTGGAAGCCCTAGGTCTTGACCCCTGCAATATTAGGTCAAAAATTGAAACTTCTCCAATCAAGATTTGGCGTCGACAAAAATATGTTCCCTAGGAGAGTGAGCTGCTCTATGCTCCTTTCATGATGATCTGAGGTGGGAAACACTCCAAAACGTGGAGCCCTAGTTTCCAGCAATGGCTTCTTTTAGCACCGCCCTGATACCATGTTAGAATTTGATAGTTGTAAAACCAAGATCACTAAAAGAAAGACGAAGCAAAAAAACAAAACAATGTGGAGCTCATTTAACCACGATGATACACAATATTCTCCCAACCATAGACAAAAGAACTGTTTGTCTCCCCCAAGCTCAGACCTTCCAATAGAGATCGATGTACATACGGATAGTAGTAGCACAACCCCAAAAACAAGAGAGAGACTTCTCCAAAGTGGAGAATCCCATAAAACACTTCTACTAGCTGTAAGAGCAAACTTCTCTGTCTTGGAGCGAACTTGCTTGAGGCTTGGTGTCAAATGAAGGGAGGCGCCTTCTATTTATACACCAAGATCTAATTTTCCATTGGAGCCAACTTGTCTAATTTATCTAGGGCCGACTTGTGCTAAATAATAATAATAAAAACCTTTTATTATTATTATTATTTCTACGCCGACTTAAGTGAGGATGCCTCACATGGCTACTACAACAACAAATTTCATTCTAAATAATCATAATAGTAAAGACGTGCATGCATGGGTCTTCATCTGCTTTAATAATGCAAATTTCTGCAATTTCGGATAGCAAGGAGTTTGACCATAGAAGCTTGTATATTTCAACTTCATTGGTCACTCTAGCTCATTAGGTTGGTCTCCCATACCCCAATGTCCATAGGAAAGACACTAGTCCCTTATCCTTCCATCCATTTCATTTCTTATATCTAAATAAATTGTTTTGCTGGAAATACTCTTCATTCCACCTTGTATATCATAGCCCAATTTCCGGCAATCCTATCTAGGGAAACCCTCCTTGAGCCAGAGGAGAGCCAGCATCAAGTGCAAAAGAGGGTTGGTGAGGTGGCAATGTCCCCCTCTTAGTTCATCAAAATCACACCTTGAGCTTTAGGACTTTATCTCTAGAGGTGTGAGTTTGCGTGATAACAGGACACATGTTGGACCCAAATGTTCCCGCATGTTTGACACATGGGGCTATGCATTAGAATAAATTTAGAGTTTCAAATATGTTATCAAGGTGCAATGGAGCTGGAAAATCATTCACCATTTGAGCAGGGAGGCAAAGATCATGTGAAGTTAATTTATCTCTCAAGACTCTTCACGTTTGGTGCAAGGTAACTTTGCATTTCGTTTTCTGAGTTTGTGATTTCTGAATTTTTGTTAGAGCTGAGCATTCTTCCACTAAAACCATGGCTCAGACACCAAGGGTTGCTGCTCAAAAGAAGGGGCAAAATGTTCCTGCTTGTGTTCCTCCTTCCACTTCACATCCAAGTATTGTAGTTGCGGCTGTTATTGCTTCATCTGCTGCAAGTGGAGTTGACATTGGTGGAAATAAGGCTCCACCAGCAAGACAAGTTAATCAACACAATAAATACCCACTTTGGAAATATGTATCCAGAACATCAGTGTTAAAGTCAAATTTAAGAGTACATACTTCTGTGTCAAGAGTCAATACTCAAGGCCCATTTACACCGAAGCTTTAACCTTGCTGCACCTACAGGCATTCCAAAGGAGATAAGCAAAGTTTTATTGACCTTTCTTGGGCAGGGAGGGAAGCAAGAGATGAGAAAAAAGGTTTTCCCTGATTTCATGGATGCTAAGGTTCTGTGGAACCTAATTTCTGTTTGTAACGCAAAATGGAAAGAAGCCCTACAAAACAGAACCTAATTTCTGTTTGTAACGTAAAATGAAAAGAAGCCCTACAAAAGAAGTGCAGTGATGCAAGTTACAGGGGAAGATGTCTACCATCTACGAAGTTGGATTCAGCTTCCAGATGGGGCTATCAAATCAGGAAACAAATTAAACAGCCTTGCCACTTGATTCGGTCTTGACTTTTTTTGGTTTTCAAACAACGAAGAATGATTAGGAATTTGGATGACAACATCTTGGCAAACAATCTATGTAGAGAAAAATATATATTGCAAATTTAAAACAATGACTATCTGAACATCATGCTAAATGCTCTAGCAGACTTGCCTCTCTGTGGGGGGGACTGGAATTCCCCACAGAATGGATAAGATGGAAATATATTACAGAGGGACGAATCTTCATTGGTATCTCAGTCCAGAATACAACTATTTGCTCTCTGCATTGCTTAGACCCGAACAGTGTAAATAAAGAAGACCCTCTGATATGGGAAAGCAAATCAGGCAAACACACAATAGCGTCAGAATATGCCCTCATCCAGAAATCGCAGAATAATCATAGTCTAGCATAGTATAATTGGAATCCTATATGGGCAAGAGACTCACTGCCCAGAGAGAACATATTATTTTTGTTACGAGCTCATCAAAAATTTCTCACTACAGAAAATCTGAGAAGAGATATTCAAGAACCTTCAATGTGTGTGCTTTACAAAGAAGATAAGGAAGCGAGATGCAATTTATTTATAGACTGTGGATCAATAACTGGAGAATTATGGAAAACGATCCTTGTGTAGACGGAAATACAAGTTAAAAGGGTCTGGGAAAGATGCCTGCCTGCAAATTCTCAACACATTCGAATCCAGTACAGACTCCGAAATAATTGTCTTTTAACGAGTTACACAGTTTGTCGAGTGAGTGTATGGATCTAGTATTAGCAGCTTGGACATAGATGTCACTGGGGTTAAGAAACAACAAACAACAATATCTTTTTCATTTAAAAAAACACAGAAAAAAGAAAAAAAACAGTGGACGGACCTCACATGGTTATTTAATTAGACTTCTCGTCATCTGAACCGCCTCCATAACGACGCTTGAACTTGGCAATTTGACCAACAGCTTCGGCCATCTGGCGTCGAGCTTTCATGTTATAGACTTTGGGATTTTGGGTAACTTTGGTGGCCAACAAACGGAGAAGTCTCCCTGATGGCATTACGATTGATATCCATTGCAAAGCTGGATGCATTCCTTTCTTCATTTCTCCCTCGATTCTTCCTGTATGTTTAAGGATTTAGTCGCTCGCCCGACTATGGTCTGCAAGAGTTGAGGTTTAGGGCTTTACTCGATTGATCGAAGAGCTTCTTCTAAATTTTCAAATAATCATTTAGTATAACAATGAAAACTATTTTGTAACTTCAAAAGTTCAAACGGGCTCCCTCAAAGGAAAGGTTTTTTTCAATTTCGGATAGGCTCCTCATCATATTGACAAAATTTATTATACCGAGCATTTGCATCCACAGTTGCAAAGGAATGTACACACGACTAACATATAGTTTGCCATGAATAGAAGATTTATAGAAACTAAGAAAATTTTCGGTGGGTAAAAGGTTTGATAATTAAAAATGATAGGTAGAAGATTAATTTATAATTTGTATTGAAGGAACAAGTATTAAGTTATATTTATATATGAAATATTGGTTATAAAACTAGATAGTGAGTTGCAAAAAGATAAGCAATCAACTTGAAAGGGGAAGGGAGTGTTATTATGGCATTTTGTAAGCAAGCTACATGTAAAACCTGGACCATATTATTTCAAAACGAAAGAGGAAAGATCCAAGTTGACTAAGTTAAGAATGATATATTACCAAATTAAATTTGGGTCGTGCCACTCCAACTCCCAAGTTAATGTGCTTCTCTCAGCTTTGTGCCCGCACTGATACACTCCTCTAACATTTATACTAAATTGCATCCAACATGCATGGATTTTCCATCAATTTTTTCAATATATTTCACTCTATGAAAACATTAAAAAAAATTGGAGTCCAACGACAGAATGTGTGATGCATACAAGATAGTGGAATGTGAGATTAGGACAACAAAATGAAGACTTTCCAGCATGTATACATTCTTCATCGTCACATTCAACGGCTCACTAGGAGTGATTTACTATCATCATAAAAATCGCCATGTGTCTTTAGTTATTGAGGCTAATTTTAAACTTTAAAAGTGGCCACCAGCCATCTCCATATCACAAGGTGATGTTCGTTTTTCATTTTTATTCTTGGAAACCCTCTATGTTGTCGTTGTTTGTATTTTAATATAATTGAAAAAAAACGATGGTTATAAATATAAATGAAGAGAGAAAAATTGTAGATTAACCTCAGGGAAAGTCCAAACTTTGGTTCAATAACATGCAAGTGACGCGTTTTTTCTTATTTGTAATTAAATCTAACTTGCAGAGATTGGAAAGCAAGAAACATGGTGTCACTGCAAATTCTAAAAAGATAGAGAATAATGCAAATCAGAATATATAACAAGTTTATTGAACTTAACATTTTTACAAAATAACAAGTATGATATATCTTTGCTTTTCAAAAAGAGAGTTATGTCAACTGGTCTTTACAATTAACATCATATTACAGTTTGGCATGGTATGTGATAGCATATTTTAAAAAGAGAACAATGTCTCTTTGCTTTTCAAAAAGAAAGGAATGCCAACTGGTCTTTACAATGAACATCACATCACAATTTGGCATTGCATGGCAAAAACTAATATCATAAAAAACAAGACTCCAATGTGTTGTTATAACTGATGGTGTAACGACTATAAAAAAGGAAAAACATGTTTGATACGAATCAAAGTACAAAATGAACAATAATAATCCCGATTAGGATTCAACAGAAAAATATGGTGTTGGAAACATTTCATGCCAGCATAGGGAGTTCAGGTACATGAACATTGTATCATCATCCTCTGAAATGGCAATGACCCTTTCCCTTTTCTGAATTGTAAAGTTGTTATGAATCCTTTGCTTTAAGAAATTGTTGTAGTTGACTTAGAGATAGATGTACATAGTTTATTGGAGCAACTTCACAAGAAACACACAATGATCAAATCAAACACATTTGACAAAAGATATTTCAAATGTTAATAAGATTAAAATTTTAACCTGAAGAAATTGGAGTTGTTCTTTGATAGCTTCAGAGAAAGAAATCCTATTAGAATTGCAATAAAAAATCAAAAAATGAAATGCAATACGAAATACTTTAAAATAGTTTGTTCTTGGAATTAAATAATTTGATTTTACAAAAAAAGAGTTATTACTCTTGTAATGAAAAAAAGAGTTAACATAAACCCAATAGCAGAGACAGATCTATGCAGATACAAGCTCAATATAGGCATGTTACTGAATGCAAATTTTGAAACACACTCCCACAAACTGAATAAAAAACAAACTGCTACAATTGAACTGGAATAAACGTATGCAACTACAAATCAGAAATTAAATATAATTTGGCAAGTGATAGCTGCTTGTTCATAAATCCTACTTATTCAAAATGTGTTGTAGGAGTGAAACTTCAATATCTATAGTTCAAAAATTAAATATAATTTGGCAAGTGCTAGCTACTTATTCACAAATCCTACTTATTCAAAATGCATTGTAGGGATGAACCTTCAGTATCAAGGATTTGCAACCTATTTGTATGAATAGTGCTCAATGATTTCAACCATCCAATTTGGCAATGTTTGTGAACAAAATCATTGAACAAAACATTGCACTCTTAGACTCAGAAGCTGAGACTTATAAAGCAATCAAAATTTAATCTCTTAGACTCGGATTAAAAAAATGCAAATTTCCTTGATGTCAATGTACTATTTTTTAGTGTCATTGGCAGATAGAAAATGAGTCCTTGCTAAATTGGATAGGTTTTCTGCAACAGAAGTGTGATAATGATATAAGAAAATAACAATGAAATAGGCACATTCTTCATTATATTCTTCATAGATGCTATGAAGTACTTGAAAGCGGTCAATGTATAGATGCTTTAAAGTACCTGAAAGGGGTCGATTCTTGATCAGATTTGCAACAATTTGATCTTTATCAATAGAAACAATTGCAAAATATGTTGATCCATACCAAAATTTAACATGCTACAAAAAATGCATATTGAAATCGTTAGACTACAAATAAAAAGGCTTGAACAAAAGATAAATTTATCATTTTCCATCCCAACAAACTAAATGTGCTTTTGGGAAACAAAAATTGTATATTTTAAGTGCTAAACAAACATGAAAGCAAAAACCAATTTCATCGCCATGTTTGGAATTGCCTAAATTCCAACTCCATATTCTCTTCTTAGATACGTCTCCAAACATCTTCTTATATTTTACAAGCTTGTACTATTGAACCTTGAGAAAATATAGGATTTCAAGGGGTTGACTAGGGTTTAAAGGAAAATGACTACAGCCTGGAGAGAGCCAATCTAAATCGATATAAGCTACAAATTCATGTGACAATTCTGAAAGACTTTCATATTATATAGAGAAACGCTGGTGAAAATTTGAGGTATATATTAACTCTAGGGTAGACATTTGTACTAAATGTCATTGAATATTGCACAATCTCTCTTAAAGTTGTCATCCAATATTACAAGGCTTGGAAGCTTCTCTGCATATTAATTTGCTTATATAGTTACTTCATAATGTTCCATAGCTCCCAAGTGGTCGAAACAAAATGAGAAGTCGTTGGTGTACAAATGTATGGTATTTGCATTGGTTAGGGTCTTAATTGAAAGCGTTGAGAGTATGTAAGAGAAATGAATGTGGCGAGATCATAAGAGATTTGTAGGTAAGCAGTGACTGCAAATCCCCTTTTTCTTTTACTATTGCCTCTTGCATTTACGCACCTTCATAGGGAATGCATGTGCAGTACAATTAGGCTTCTGAGGCTTGCACACAATAACCATGACTTCTCAAGAGGTCACCCATCCCAATATTCATATGACTCAAGAATGATTAAGTGTGGAGCTTTTCCCATAATCAAACCCACTTAATTACAACTCTAAGGCGCTTGCTTAATACTATAGAGGGCGGGTTATAAGCTTAGCTAAGCATAAGCAGGTATGGAATTTCTATGACTTGGTCTCCCTAAAATCAAATAGCAAACTTCAAACCTCTGTAAATAACATTTATGGTTGATAGAAAAGGCGAGCATACAACTATGTAACACTGCACTAAACAACAAGTTATAAGATTTTCAAAGAAAAGGAAGAATATATATATATATATATATATATGTATGTATGTATGTATGTATGTATGTATGTATGTATGTATGTATATGGAACATCGCTTGGAAAACCCTTAGGTACTTCCCCATTTTTTTAGGATGGTACTTGAGGTAAACAGTCAACCTTGATTACGAGGCCTAACCTGGTGGGGACATTGAGTGAGGCCCCTGCATAGCCACACGGGGATTTGACCACGAGACCTTCTGCTAGCGTAAACAACTCTCAACCAGTTGATCTAACCCATCGGGCTAAAAGGAAGAATATATGTTACATAAAACATTACCAAATAAAAACATATATTAAAAATTAAAATTAAGCGTTTGTCAATTTTAGTTAACAACTTTGATAACATGTAAAAGATACACACCATTGAAATTGAATGTGAATCAACATGTACTGGAGAACCACGTAAAACATCCATTTCAATAATAATTGTTGGTTTTGTGGATATTTTAGGTGTCCTATTCGCAAATCTCGCTACCAACAAAGAGTTGAGGCAAGTAACCTAAAGGACAAAATAACAGTTCCAATAAACACATTAATATATTTAATCAAGGGGATTGCTTGAAAAGGAAAAGGTATACCCAACAAACTTCAGATGTGGGAGCGTACCTTTGCATTTATTTTCAAAGGCAACTTTCCTTTGGATATACACTTGTTAGAAATGTCAAAGTTAGTATGCTATGCTGAGTAGACAAGGAAAAAGTAAGGAATAATGAGTGATAGTGTAAGGAGTGACCTATATGAATTGAAACAAATCAAGGCTTGGATGTTTGATGTTTGAGTGTGAAGCATTTTTTGGGAATTCCAAATGTTGTTGCTTCTGCAAAATTCATGATTTACCAAAAGATGCTACAACAAAACAATGAAGAGGCTTGCGAAAATAAAAAATTTAAACAAGTTCCTTACCAAGGGTCACATGCAAGAGTTAAGAGAGTACAACTTGCAAATTGTAACAAGTCTCCAAAAGCATATTTTCATTCCATCCCTTGGACATAAAATCAAATGTTTAACAATAAATCTATGTTGAACTTTCTACTTTTGGGAAATGCCCATAAGACCAAACAAACATTGGTTTGATTCATAATTGAGGACATCTACACTTCTTCCAAGCATTAAAGAATTCCATCTTTGTGACAATCTTAGCATTTTCCCAAAGAGGGTGTGATTTGTTTAAAAAAGGTTTTAAGCATATAAATTAAAATTGTATTTTACAAGATTAGTATTGAAAACTAAACAGTACAGTCGAGAAGTTTAGATCTGATAAAGTAAAAGATAATTCTGATCTCTTTCAACTATACCACTTTCAAATATGACTAAGTTAAAATTGAAACACGCATTAAACAAATACAAACATATAATCAACAAAGTAGCAACAATAATAAGAGTAATTAGAAAAAATTGTAGTAGTAATAACATATTTAACGTGCAACAAAAAAATAACAAGTCTGGTAAATTACTTGGTGAATTGGTACCTTCCTTATATTTAGAAATTTAGCTTTCAGAACAGTTTATGCCTCTTAGAGGCAAGCCAACAAATTAAACAAAAGTAACCCTTACACGAGGGTCTATACATACCTAAGAGAGAGAGAGATATAAAAAGATGCGGGATAGGTTTAGGCAGGTATAGGAATAGGTAAAACAACCAAGATTAACGACAAAACATTAATCACGGTAGTAAAAGGAAGGAAGACACCTAACAACATTTCTATTTAAACAAGGGAAGCCTCCCATGTTTTTTGACATGTGGTTTTGTTAACCTAGTTTCATGCAGGCTTATTTGGTAAAACTGAGGTGTCCTGAGATGCTGGAGTTCTGAGGTAATCCACATGATCTGCAGTTGTCTGTTCAGTGGTGGGGTCTATTCTTTGTTATGTTATCGCAGGTTTTCATGTGAACCCTAAATCCTAGGCTTCTCATGGCGGGTGCAAGTGACAATTTGGTCCCATGTCTGAATTATTGTAGGTTTCATGAAGAAAATTATGCATCTTGATTTGCCTCAGTGAAATGATTACTTCTGTTGCACTATAATTTTTCCCTAACACTTGCCTTGCATTCCAAAAAAATCAATGTAGATTGTCTTCATAGATTCCGCCATTTGGCATGGAAACCCCACTTATTTTCCAATTTTGGGAAATTACGTGCATGTAGCCCATTGTTACGGCACATCCACTCTTGCTACAAGGATGCTTTCTCGAGAAAAATCATCATGTAAACCATTCTACAATATACAATTATAGGGGAATTTGAAATCGGTAATGGAAATCATTTTCACGCTGCAAATGCTCCTTGAGATTCCATATTCCATTTCCAAGATTGTATTACCTATTTCAAAGCATGCTTGCTCTAATAATTTATATGTTTTCAACACAGGCTTTGTCATGTCCACAAACAATCAAAATACGGAGTTTGATGTTGATTCAAATTTATTTTTCCTTTTCTGACCGATTCTATATTATACTTGATTCCATATTTCTTATTGTAGTGTTTATTTTTAGATTACTTGTCATTGTGAACTATTGAAAATTTTCTCATCGTGTTTAATCTTGTTTTCTTGACAAAAACATAACTTATGAATACATGATTTCAAAAACAAATTGTAAATTCTATTTCAAGGACTTATTTCCTTATTTCAAAGTCTTTTCAATCTAGATTTATAACTTTAGACATAGTTTTTCCATGTGGCTAGTTAATTAAAGTGTAGTTTAATGCCCATTTCATTGACTTCTTTCCTTGCTAAACGATTATCTTAAATATCTTGATTCATTGTTGTATCTCATTTCTTTATGCTTTGTTCTAGTATAGTCTTGTTTCTTATGGAAAGCAAGGGAAATAGAAAATTATCATCTTTCTTAGTTGACTAGAAATATGGAAGTAAATAAACAAATTAGTGTTGTATTCATTCCATAAATTGTTGTGTAGCATATACCATTATTCTGCAGTCAATGATGGCTCACTCTAGATACAACAATTTGTGCACTTTTAAGAAAAAATGCTGACTATTTAGTTGGCTCATTTCAAAAAGTTATCACATGTTGTCATCATGCCAATCACTATATTGAACTATGTGCAAAACAAGGAGAAACAACGCATGATTCTACAATATTAAGCAATATGTCACAACTCTTTCTTCTAATACTTTTGTTAATTCTCCCTTTGTTTCTACCCTTTGCATATAACAACATGGAAAAAATTACAAAATCATTTTTTGTGTTCATTTTCAATTCTTAATACATGTTGAATTCACATCAATTGACTACCAACTAATGACCATCACAAAGATGCTTATGTTACAATTGATAGGATTCTACTTCTTAGCATATGATTGGTTTCTCAATATTTATCATATTGTGTGTGTGTGTGTGCGCACATAAGAGATTATCACTGTGTCAATTCCTTTTTGGTTTCTTATTATTGTGGCTAGTTGAGATATTGTCTCCAAATATCTTTATATTAATCTTTAGTTGTTATTTTTTAAGGTATTTTTCACCATTTATCACCTAGTTTGTTGAGGTAGTTATCTTCATGTAAAGCTACTTAAGCTTACATATTGCTTAATAACAATTCAAACAAAGGTTTTATTTCAAAATTTGGTGTAGAAATCTACTCATGAGTGGATTTATTCCACATAATTGGTATAAAAGCAATTTTTTGATCATTCGAGAAGGGGTTTGGGTATCTTCTTTTTCTATAGCTTTCTGATCCAATTTAGGTTTGGGATATTGGTGCTTGAAATTTTTATTATCAAAGGTTTTAACGTGGGATTTTATTGAACTCATCATCGATAAATTGCACTTTTTAGTGGACCACCATCCTCATCCTTATGCACTTGGATGGAAGGAGTGTGCTTCATCTTCCTACACACATTCACTATCTCATTTTATTTTAGTCCTAAATTTGTCCATAAAGTCATGTGTGATGTGATCAATATGGACTATTGTGGTCTTTTGCTTGGCTAAGCCTATCAAATATTGGATTAAAAGGAACAACATGATGATTTGTTTAATGGAAATCAGTTAAATGTGTTATTTCACATATCAACAATCCAACTTCTAATGAAAATACTAAGCACAACCACCTTCATATTCATTAAATTCATTTGGAGTGGTCCAAAGGAGTCACACAATGTATGAATGACTCTCTCTAGTTTCGACTCTACAAAGATATATTTGCAAACTCATGCAAAAATAAACATTGAGGCAACTATCCATTTTCTTTATCTATGCACACAAGTTCACTATTGGAATTATTTCATATATTTACATGTTCTTTTACATACACTAACATGAGGGCTAATGCAACACCAAGTGTGACACAAAATTGGATTGCTAAAACCAACATACATTTTCCTACATCCCTTTAAACCAATTTATAAATAATATGAAAATACCATTGTGATGGTTGATCTTGCAATAGATGACTTACTTTTCCACATAAAATTTAATGCAAAATGATTTCCTTGTACCAACCAACGTTGAAATGCACAATCAACAAGGAAACTTCTAGCACTAATTGTGTTATGCCAAGGGCACTTGGGAACAACTCTTTCCACAATTTCCTCAAATATCTTTCAACAATGCATGCAATATATGCCAAAGATCTACTACAAATATTCACCACACGTGACATTTTACCAATTACTATGGATGATATCATCATTAATGTAATGCAAATTTGAAATGGTTTTTCCAAAAATTGTAAGCTTGTAAAAAAAGTAAGAATATTGATAAGAAATACAATTTGTAAGGTCTTTTCATTTACCATCTGTAAATATCATTACTAATCAATTGTTTTGCATCCCTCTTCTTTGCAAGACTGTATTGACATTTTCAATGAGGAAAATTATAACTCCACCAAATAATTGTTTGTTGTTTTCTATGTGTCTATAGATGTAGCTCCATCTAAAATTTTATAAAAAACCTTTCATTTTTGTGTCATACGTTCTATTGAAATGTTGAAACTATAATTTGATATTTTACATATTTTTTTAATTGAAGCTATCAAAACTCATATGAAAATATACGGTGTATTAACAAGATAATTTGTATGGAATTGTGTTATTTTTCTAATGATATATTTGTAATTTTTAAAAATCATTTAATGTGTCAATTTTTTTTTAATCGTATATGTTTATGGTTGCAAACTTCCCAAAAAAACTTAACAAATGACTTGAGTTTATAGTAACTATTTCAGTACTAAGGATATAATTTTCAAACACAAATTATACAAGAATGATCTAAGCAAATTGTATACAAGAATGATCTAAGCAAATTGTAGTTTATCTCACATATTTTCATTCTTTTAAATATTAGTTTTCTATTATGTGTGTAAGATGAATAATTAATATTTGAATTGATTTTTATATACCTATGTGTTAGCAACATTTTTTATTATTATTTAAAATGACAAAATTGAACACACTTTGAAGTGTAAACAAAAGTATTTTCATTTGTACAATTTTAAAGATATAGATTTTTTAACTAGGTGCATTCAATATAAAGGAAAACATTGTATTTAATATTTAGAACATAATAAATTAAAATATAATTTGAAATAAAAAAATAAGAAAATTATATTCTATGAGATAAAGGTTTAATGATTAAGACTTTGAAACCCTCAATCGAGGGTCTATATTACCTTGATAAAGTTCTTAAGCACTTGTTTTAAAGACCCTTGATGGAGATCATATGTTGACTTAAGCCCTTGATCGAGGACCTAAAGCCTTGATCCAAGGTTTAAAACCTTGATTAAGGTTATTAAAGATATGTGGAAACTATTTCTGCCTTCCCTAGTTACTAAAATAATATGACACAAATCAACAAATTCACTAAATTTCATTGATAAATAAACTATAATAATAAGGGATAATTTTAAGAACACCATTGAAATCTATATGTATAATGAATGGGCGAATCTCTTTAATATATAAGAAACATTGAAGGTTATTTTATCAATAATATAATATGTATATATAATGTTTTTGCTAATCTTTCCTTTTATTATAGAATGTTGTAAAATTTTGGCGAATTTTCTCTAATTTATAAGATATTATAGAATCTTGGCAAATATTCCACTGAATTATAAAATATTGTAAAAACTTGGTGAATATTCCATTAAATTATAAAACCTTGTAACGTCTTGGTGAATCTTTTGCTAGGACGACTTGGCTTTGATTATGCGGATTACTAAGGTAGTGCAATAGAAGAGCCACACAAAATCTCGACTCTCTTGACTCCTAGACCCTCAAATGAGCAAATGCATGAATAAGGAGATGAGGTATTTATTTATACATTAAAAATCATCTCAAGAATAGCGCATCCTCTCCAAAGAGCCCTAGTTAGGGAAAAATTAGTTATATAGTAATAATCCCAGTTCTCTCATGATTCAAAATTAAAATGAGGAGATCTATTTATATGATCTCACACTCACTTAACACATTTAGGCCGATAAGCCTTATAATATATAAATTCATCAATTAAGACATCAATTTAAAATTAGAACAATATAATAATAAAATATTACTCGTTTGTAGGCTTAGGGTAAGCTGTTGGGCATATTGGCTCCCCAAGGTGACAAAATAGCCTTATCGATCTAAACATTCCAAACGAAGGACTGGAATGGGTTGGGAGGGAGATGTCATGCCCCTACTAACCCCAAAATATTGTAAATCCCTCAACACCTCCCTCAGATGGCAGGTCGTCCATGGTGAAAGGAGAGAATGTCATGTTGAAGGAAGAATTCCTAGGGGAAGGAGAACCTATAATGTAGGAGGGCGTCCTAAGCAAATAAACAACATATGGAGTCATGAGACCCGGTGGCCAACCATTAGGGGCCCCGGTCACCAACCCCGAGGTTAAAAACCTCAACATAGGGCAACCGTCGGTGCCATTAAGCCATAATACCCCCAAAGGAGGAACCAAAGGGCCCAACCACAACTACCATTGCTCAATGACATCCTTCTTGGTCAGGTTTTGACTCTCTTTCTCCCTGGGGCATACTTGAAGGCGCCCTGAGGTATAGATGCAGCGTAGCACTGGCTCCAACTACGGGACGAGTGCTCTTCCCGGGAGTATTCAAGAACATGTGAATCTTTTGGTACCTATATACCTACGCACACATCAAATATACGAGGGATCAAAGCATCATGAAGCAAACACTTTCGTTCTGCCTTGTCCAAAACAACTCATGATTAACAAACTATCAAACAAACTAGAAACTATTATAATGAAAATAAATATCAAACAACATCGGAGAAGTACCTCTTGAGTGTCTTCTCGTTGACGGGCAGAGGAATCGTCTCACCATCTAGATGACTCAAACGGAATGCGTTTGGACCTGTAATGTCAGTAATCTGATAGGGACCTAACCAAAGACTATCAAATTTACCATGTTTACCTGGGTCTTCTCTTCTATTGTCCCATAGTAGGACAAGGTCTCCAATTAGTAGTTAGTGTTGGCGAGTCTTCTTATCAAACATTTCCTTAATCTTTTCTTGGTGTTCTATCAGATGATCAAAGGACTTTCGTCGGCTCTCATTGAGTTCTATCAAATTGTTAATTCTTCGTTGATACGCATATGGATCATCCATGTTTTGCTGAAGGACTTTGTATACTGGTAATCTTAAGTTAATCGATAAAGTAGAATTCAAGCCGTACACCAATTCGAAGGGAATTTTATCGGTTGACTCCTTTATGGTGATTCTATCCTCCCATACCACATATCTTAACTTGCTATCCCAACACTTATTATTACCCCCACAATATTTTTTATAATACTCATCAAATTCTTGTTATTTGACTCAGAAATCCCATTTCCTTAGTGATATTAGCTTGAGGAATGTGACAGTATGATACCATAGTCGAAGCAAAACATGGATAACTCCTTGCCACTGAACACTGGTGCATTGTCTGTGATGATCTTGGCTAGGGCTCTGAACCGAGTAATTATCTTGTCCTTCAAAAAATATGTGATAACCTTTGTTGTGGCCTGCTTTGTTGGAATGGCCTCAACCCATTTTGTAAAATAATATGTAGCTGTCAGTATCCATTTATGTCCATTGCTCAAGTTCTGCTTAAATTCACCAATGAAGTCAAGGCCCCATTGCTGAAAAGGGGCTTCGATAACGACTGATTGAAGTAGTAATGCTGCAAGTCGTTGTCTTCCTGTGAAAAATTGGCAAGGTTGACAAATACGTACATGATTGTATACGTCCTGGAATATACTTGGCCAATAATATCCCGGTCTTAGAATCTGGCGAGTTTTGATAGATGCAGCGTAGTGACCGCCACATAAGCCTTGGTGAAATTCTTTCATGACTTCTTTCGCTTGTACTAGTTCTATGCATGTCAAAATGATTCCTTCAGGGTTTTTCCATCCTAACCCTTGAACTGACATTGAGTCTAAGTCCACGATGCAATACTTGGAAACTTTCAACTTTAGAGATCTCTTCTTATGATCTAGAAAATGAGCTGGACATTATAGGTTAGTCAAATAATACACTATGTCCGTGTATCAATCACATCGAGCAATTTATTCTGAAACTACTGAGACCATAGGAAATGGATCTTCCTTTAAATCAAGGACTTCTTCATTTCCTTATGTCAGTAACTGAGCCAATCCTCTACCTCTGACCAATTTGGTGGGTTGTATTTCCAAATCATATTCCTAGATCTTTGTAATCCATTTGGCCCTAATATCCAGGCTGTCTTGTTGCTTGAGTATTTCTTTGATTGTCGAGTGCGGAACATATGCCATTATCTTCGGATATCCAATGGACACTCTAAAATGTTTCAACGACATCACCAGTGCATATGCATGTTCTTCCATACTGTGATACTTCAATTCCATTTTACTCAAAGCTTTGCTCATGAACGTAATTGGTTCTTCCTCGTTTCTATCATTCTTTTGCAAGATGACTCCTGCAATAGTGTCAGCGGAAGCGAAAGAGAAAATTTGAATTGCCTTAGAATAGTCTGGACTTACCAATACCGATGCTCGGATAATAGCTTCTTTAACGTCCTCAAATGCTCTCTAGGATTCTTTGGTCCATCTAAAATCCGCATCCTTTTTTAACAACTTATTCAAAGGATTAGTAATCTCTGTAAAATTAGGAAAAAACCTATGAATACAATTTATTTTTCCAAAGAAAGTTATTAAAGCCTTCAAATTTTTTGGTAACATAATTTCTTTCATAGATTTTACTCTCTCTGGATCTATTTAATGCCTTGCTTTGTAACAACATGCCCAAGTAACTTACCTTTAATGACGCCCAAAATAGATTTTTGGGGTTTAAGGAAATTTCGTACCTGCGACAACGGTCAAATACCTGTCGAAGGTGTTTGACGTGATCCTTCCTTCTTTTGGAGTAAACTGTGAGATAATATTCATATATTTCCAAGATTTTCAATAATATTTCTTTGAAAGCATAGTCCATAGCTCTCTAAAAGGTATCCCCATCATTCATTAAGCCAAAAGGCATCCGCAGGTATTGTTAACTGCCCCAAGGGGTAGTGAAGGAAGTATTTGCCCGATCTTATTTCTCGACGGCCACCTAATTGAAGCCTAAAAATACATCTAGGAACAACATCATTTCCGACCCCATGGTCCTTTGCAGTAAGAGTTCCATGTTCGAAAGCGGGAAATTTTCTTTCTTGGACACTGCATTAAGGTTCTTGACATCACCTGTTTTCTTCCTGGATGGGATGGGGTTGGAAAGCCACTCTGAATACCTTATCGGGACTATGATATTTGCTTCAACCATCTTCTCCAATTCTTTCTTGACTAGCAAAGCCAATTTAGGATTCAACTTCCTTAATTTCGGTCGATGTGGTTTCACATTTTCTTCCAGAGGTATAGCACATTGAATAATATCCTTATCATAGGTTTTTAGTTCATTGTATGACCAAGTGAATACACCCTGAATTCTCAAACCAAAACCAATGACTTCCTTTCTTTCTTGAGGATCCAAGATCTTACCAATCTTAATCGAACGTGGGTCTTCTTGAGAGCCAATATTTACTTCTTCGTATTCTGGATTTGAAGTCGTGTCTTTTAATTGTCACCTGTCATCTCTATCAAACTTCCTTTCCAAAAATACCCTTTCGACTGGAATAGGGTTATACTGAGGTTTTTCAGTGGATCCTTCCTTTCTCCAATCAACTCGGTTACCCACATACTCCCAACGTTGGCCATGAATCTACGGATCTTCTTGTCATCATGAAACACTTCCCAATTGTCGAAGTTGTCTGGTACAGAAGGACAAAATATTACTTGTACTTTGCAGGCATCTTGTACTTCATTGGCTGGATCAAAGACTAAGGCAAAACCTGCAAGAGCATCTGATGCTTGGTTATGTTCTCTTGGTACTTCTTGCAAAGAAATAGCTTGAAAATCCTCAGTAGCAATCCTGACTGCGTCCCTATATCTCTTCAATCGCATCTTTTACAAGAAAAAGTGCTCTTTACTTGACATACTACAAGGTCATAATCACCTATAACATGTAGTAACTGAACACCATAATCTTTAGCAACATTTATCCCAAGCAAAAGAGCCTCATACTCAACAACATTGGTAGTGCCATCAAATTCTAATTTAAAATAGAAATGATGATGCTCATCTCTTGCAGAAATTAATACTATACCTGCCCCCATACCTGCTTGAGACTTGGCCCCATACTATACCTTCCCCCATATCCAATACTGCATAGGAACCAATATCATGTTGGTATATGTACTTGTATTCTAGTTCTGTGGGGTCCTCTACGTGGTGTTTCCTAATTGTTTCTCTTTGAAGGTTGATGTAGCCTTCTTCTGGAGTGGGAATAGTTACATAAGACATGTCCATTTGTAGGCTAGCTCCAAGGTCCAGCCCAAAATTTCTGGAAAGAAGCATTCCCCATGATTCTAGAAGACTGATCACCATAATATCCATCTTTAGGCTTATGCTGAGATGAACTGTTAGTCGCACGGGGATATCCACCACCACACAGCAAAATTTTACTTCTCTATAATCCATGACGCACACGTTCCTGTACGGCCTCGACACCTACAATTCTAGTCTTTTCATCGCGGCTAAAGGCATAATATTAGTGGATGCTCATGAGTCAAACATGAAGTTATGCAAAACCAAATCTCCAATGCATAAGGAAATAAAAATAGTTTTATGAGTAAGATTCTTATTCTCGGTTGGTAGCATGTTTGATAATATGATTGGCACATATTCACCTTCATCAGTTTGATTTACTATTGGTCATTTCTCTACAGCTCCTTCTTGAAAATGTAATAATTCAGGAACTTCTCTTCTAACCGACGGAACGTTCACTAATTCTATTAGGAGTACCAAAATCTTCATGGTACCTAGGTTACATGTGACATCAATATTCAAAGGTTCATCAATATCTAAATCAACCAAAGAAAACTTACCTGAACCAACGATGGGCGAAGCCTTCGTCCCTTCGATATTTGTTGACATGAGCCTCCTATTTTTTTATAAACATTTCCAGGGGTCATATTTTCATACCATTTCCTAATTTGCTCTCGGTTAGGAATTTCATTGAGTCTCATGTTCACTCTTTCAGCATCGATTAAGCTTCTCCTTACTTCTTGCATATCATCATTAGACAACCCAAACTGCCTTTTCTCGAATAAATTACACACCTCTACATCGTCCTCTTCAAACAGAGCGTTGTTTATGGTATATTCCAAATAAAGGGCACATTTTCTCTTATCATGGAAACTATGACATGCCATGCAATAGTACTCGAATTCACTTACCGCACCAATTGGCTCCAAATACAAGTGAGGTCTCTAGTGCGGAGGTCCTTTGTTCAGATTCTTTGGAGGAAACCTCTGTTGACTAGGTTGTTGGGGTCTTTCTAATTGGACGATTATGTTTTGCATGTTAGTATTTTGTTGAGCCATATCAATCTTTAATTTCCACATTTATTCAATTATGATGTTTATACCTCAACTAACATAATCAAATCAAATCAATTAACATAAAACTATTATACCTCAACCTCGGATCTGTTTGTCTTCTCTCCGGAAAGTCCGTGCAATGGTCCAATACCTGCAAAATAGATCACAAGACAGACAAAAATAAATGAGAGCATCATGATAATTGAATATCCATATTGGTGATCAAGGAGTCCAATAATATTTAATTACAAACACAACAATCAAATATAGGAAATGGAAATGTATTTGTATTAATATATGGATGAGAAAGAAGTACAACCAAAAGCCATGATGTTGATGGCTTTTGTCTCAACAAGAATGTGTACAATATCCTATGAAGACCTCTCCAGCTACAAACTACCTCTACTTTTCCTCTGACTCAGACTTAAAACTAGCAGCATAAGGATGCTTTTTCTGGCCTCCCCCGCTCTCCTCATGAAGGCTTCATTTATAGGCCTAGAACCCATAGGATGACTTCACAAAAGGATAGAATGAGATCCCTATAGGGGAGGGAGGCAAATGCCACCTCTCCCAGGCATATAGGAGCTAATTCCATGAAGGATTCCGTACAGAAACTTCTAGAAACTTTTTTTTTCTTTTAACTGACCATTGACACTTTTAGCTAAACTGGATAGGGCACCGGTCTAGGGTTTTTTCAAAAAAAGAGGGAAATCGACGCCTTTTGCTCAACTAGGACAGGCGTCGCCCTATGGAAAATACAAAAGAGCGCCGCCCTTTCTAGGTCAGGGCAAAAAATGGTCAAGATGACCTAGATCAGGCTTTCTGGGAGATTGACAAGTAACAAGAAATTCTTCTGAAGGCTGGCTAAGCAGTGTGAGATTTTCATGTGCAACAGAATGTCCCCCAAAGTATGAAGCTAGAAGGAAGTGATAGGTGAAATACTTTGCAAGTTTTTCGTCTGATACAAAGGCAAAGAGAGATAGACTTATAGATGACCAATAACTAACTTTATCCAATTCAATCATAGTTGTAGACCAATACACTGCAGATCTGTGACGACGACTATGTCATGGCTACCAATAATACACTGTAGATCCATGAATGACTGCTATAAGAGGTAGAACATAGCTACGGGATATACAAGGTAGATATATGCCTCTCAACTTTAGATATAAAACACAACCACCAAACATACAATGTGGATCCCTGTCATGATTCTAATGACCTCCAAACGCAACCTGAGCATAGGCAATGATGATGAGGAAGCCTATCCACTCAGGGTCTTCATCCCGGTCTCCAAATGAAATGAATCTAACCATGTGATTAAAATGTCTTGATGTTGAACATGATAGAAACCACCTGATTACCAGTCAATGATGTAAACTGTTAACAAATGCGAGGGTGATCATCATTGATGTCAATGATCCCCAAGGTATCTCAATACATACCATCGAATGTGAATAAACGACTTGAAGTCGAACATTTGATGGGGTATTTCAATCAAGAGCCAATGATGTAAACTCATGTTGAAGGCAAGGTAACCTGCCATTGAAGCATGCAGGCCCAAGGTACTGTCTAGGTTTTTGGGTCTAATTCCTGGATAATGGTTTGAAGTCGACAATAATAGACTTGTCACAGGAGAGCCATGATGATTCCCACATTAGTGACATGAAACTAAGAACAAAATTTTATTTGGAATGATAGAACTGACTCAGACATGACTGACTTTTAAGGACAAGTGAAGTTACTGAGGAATTATGTTTCTGGGAGAGATAACCTTTGACCAATTTGATGCCACGACACATGACTTGGTAGCATTGATTTGACGAGAACAAACCCAGACATAATGCAAGGAATATGACAAAGCATTCTTTGAATGGACTTAAAGGAGTCAGGTGACTCACAAAAGTGGATCGACTCGGAGACAAACTGAAAACACAAATGTTCGGATATGCAAATACAGACAGGTGCCATGTTCAAAGGCACACTGTAGAGTACTACCATATAAACAAATGAAAACCATTCCCCTTTCCTTTAATTTCCACACCTCGAAAGGTGAGTGCCTCTTTTCATTTTTACGAGTCCAAAGAGGGTAACAAACACTCGTTGAATCTCATCAAGCGATGAGTCCATTCTCATATTTTTTCACGAACCTAAGAAAGGAGGGGTTCATTTCCCAAAATAGGGTCCTTCATAGTTTGTCTTATGAGTCCAATGGAAGCAAACTCATTCATCGTTTCATGTTTAGAGAGTCTGAAATGACTAAGAAGACTCCAAAAGGTCCTTTTTTGTAAATAAGGCCAGTTAGTCTGAAAAAGAGATAACCTACCCCCGACTAATCGATCGTTCTGATTCTTTTACAAGCGTGAATGCAACAAGTTCGCTTGGAAATCTTTTTGTGTTTTGAGGAGACTGAAAAGAGCTTAAATATAACTCCCAGACCAGGTTCCTTTTTCATAATCCATTTTTTACGAGTCTGAAAAAGTGAAAAAGTATACTCGACACCTTTCTACTCGATTTTTAATGAGCATGTAAAAAGTGTAAACAATGCTCAATACTTTTTCGTTTTTGCTCTAAGCTCGAAAAAGACAAAAATAGCCCAAAACGTAACCATGACCCCTTATTCACCTGAAAAAACTCAAAAAACACTATCAAAAGTCATTTTCCAAAACTATAGAAAAGTAAAAATAAAAACCCACTTTTGCCAAAATAATTTAGATTTCAAAACAAAATAAATTACAATATATTTTTGAAAATTCCAAACATTCTATAAATAGAAGAGTAGGTAATTTATTTTTACCACTTGTTGTTTTACCATTGGGTGAGTTTTGGAAACTAGCTTTGGTAACAAGAGTTCCTCGGTAATTTGGCAAGGGCATTCCACTTCCTTATCGCTTCATAATCCATAGAAGAGGTAAACACTTGGTCTTTTCTTCTTTTCATGCTCCATAGATTTCATTTTCCTCTTTTGCATAATTTAATTACAAGTTCCAAAAATGTTTTAAAATGATTTAAAAGGCAAGATGTAGGATAGATCTTCATTTACAAAAGTAGTATAGGGTATTTATCATCTACCTAGAGGTTTTAAGCCACAACAGAGGGCAAAAAAAATCATTTTTAAGGGTTCTTGGCCGTCGGTATGCGTCCCCGATGACGCTCTGTCATGCTGGGATAGGAGCGTCAACGACGCTCTGTCTACAGCAGGCAGTTGCCCGATGCTCTGCTCACCATAGGAAAGAGCGTCACGGTGCTCTGTGCACAAAAGCCAGCAACGCCGCAGGAAGAGAAAGGAGAAAAAAAAAACCCTAGGTCACTCAAGAATTTTTTTTTCCTTGTTTTCAAACTGGCTTTTTAATTTATGATGTTATTTATCTTTTCTTTCTTTTGGCCACGATACATTTACTGATTTCAATAATTGGTATGTTGCAGGTATACCATGGTCATTTGGAAAGAAAGGGAGCATGAAGTCCTAGACGCCCAAGCGGTGAATGATCTAGCCACCATTGAGGCTTTACGGAACTGTGGGCTTCTTAAGTATTTACGGATCCCAGGAATGAAAGCACATGTCCGGCTATTGGAGTACATCATAAACATGTGGGATCTTGACTAAGAGCATTTTGTGGTAGGAGTCCACATCCTGCCTATAGAGATCGAGGATATCTATTTCCTGACCGTCTTATCTATGAGGGGAAGCCTTGTGGTTCTATTTGGAGCACGAGGGGGAGAAGGCCCTTAGATGATGTCATAGATCAGCATTGCTCATTGGGTACCAAGTCCCAATCGGGAAAGCTAAAGAACAAGTCTCTAGTGGATCTCCCCCTGAGGACAGTGGTATATACCATTGGCAAGGTGGCAGGTACTAGGGCTGCCCACCTTACCAGTAGATCTCACATGCTTTATGCTTTGCAGTGCATGGAGTTCACTGTCTTCAACTGGTGTGAAGGCATGTTGGCGTGTCTAAAGAGTGAACTAAACAAATGCAAAAGAGGTACACTGAAGCAGTTTGGTTACAGAGTGGTAGTGGTGTCTTTCATCTTACAACAGGTACCTCACATGAGGCCCCAAGTGACTATTACCAGACTGGATCCTAAGGATCCGAGGATGCTTGCATGGGTGACAACTATGCCTCGCCTTGGAGGTGGAGGACCTAAAGTCACTTACGGTTCCGGGTTCTTTTGCTAGTTGAGGAACCAACTACTTATGGTGGAAGAATATGCCTATGAGGGGGCAGATTTCTGAATTGACCCAGAGCTAGTCTTACCCAAGGGGGAAGTGTGGGATGACCGAGGTAAGAAGACATTATCCACTTATGTTTTTTGAAATTTTATGTTTATTTCATTTTTATGTTTTCTGTAGTACGGAGATAAGAATGCTTTTAATGCAGACATCGGGTCTGTCCGCCCAGTTGGGATGTCGCCTATTGCTAAGTGAGCAAGTACCCAGGATATGATGGCATACCACTCTGAAGCTGAGGAAGATCTTGGAGATCTTGAGGAGAACTTGCAGCAGCTGTCTATGGGTATCCCTGACATGACCACTGATGAGGTTCCTAGGCGTTATCAGCACCATACCACAGGTGTCTCCAGACGGTTCTCTAGACTACTTCGCAGAGTGGCCCAAGCCATTGCATGCTACCATGAGCAGCAGGAGGATTAGTCTGCCTTGACTATCATTTTTTGTTTATGTATTATTGAAACCTTCGAAGCTTCATATTTTGTGGTATCTACATGTATTCTGAACTTTTTATGGTCCTGAACGGGCATTGAAAGCTAGAGATGCTTCAGCCCAAATTTTGTATCTCGGTGCTACAAGTTTTTATATATATATAAACTTGTAGCACCGAGATACAAAATTTGGGCTATATANTAACTTTTCATATTTACAGTTGTGTGTAGAAGATGTGATGTGTGGACTGATTTATCTACTTATGAAATTTACATGTGTTTTTATGTTCCCAATGGATTTTTAAGTATGAGCAATATGCCAATATAAGACATAGTTAAATAGGAAATCCGCCACAACATTTAAATATCTTGGAATGTGATGATATGTAACTTGCTCAAAAGACCTCTCTAACAACCTAACTCTTCGGAAAGTACGAAGAAGCATGGGATTTCGAATGGTGTGGTCTCGATTAAGTTGTTGGACAACCAATTCGGAATCTAGATAAAACCCTAATTTTTCTTACATCAAAAGCTAGAGCCTCTGTCAATAATCCAACTACGGCTTGGTATTCCACTTGATAATTGGTGGAGGGACCTAAAAGAACACCCCTTGAACTCACCAGCTCACTTGTAGGAGAGTACAGTACCCAGACTGCTGATGCAAAATTAATTGTATATCGATGAGCACCATCGACAAAACCAATAGAGGAAGTCATATGTCCATCAGACAAAAGACATGCATAAGTAGGGTTTTATGAAAAACACATTTCAAATCACACAAAAGACACACCTCTCAAATCTTGAGACACACAACAAACTATAAACAATATGTACAAAGATCCTATGCTAGATGACCTAGGCATAGTATCTTTTAAGGTAGAGCCCATTTCGAGGCTCTCCCAAAGGTATCCCGTCATAATCAACCAATTCATATGCCCCCTTTTCTAAAACACGACTGACAATATAGAGCCCATGCCACATAGAATCGAATTTACCTGCCCCCATCTTGCCATGTTTCTGGTCGTAGGTCAAGACCAGATCTCCTTCATTGAAGGAACGGGGTTGAACACTCCTGTCATATTGGACTTTCATTCTTCGTTTATGCACCTCGATATCTAAGGAAACATCACGTTGGGTTTCATCAAGTTTATTTAGGTACATGAGTCTTTCTTCGTCTATGGTAGTGTTGGGTAATAGTTCCACAACCAGTTTTAAAGAAGGAATTTCACATTCTATCGGGAGGGTAGCTTCTAGTCCGTCTACTAATTGGAAAGGCATAAAACCGGTGGAAGTTTTGACAGTTGTCCTATAGGCCCAAAGTGCAGAAAAAGCTGTAAATGCCAGTTTAACTTGGCTTGCCCTACCATCTGTTGAAGCATCATTTTTAATACTTTGTTTATAGCCTCAACCTGGCCATTGGCATGAGGATAGTATGGTGTAGAGTTATCGTGATGAAACCCTAATTTTACACTAAGCTCTGCCATCATTTTGTTTTGAAAATGTGACCCATGGTCGGTCACAATGGCCCGAGGAATCTCGAATCTCGCAATGATATGGTTAAATAAGAATAATGCAACAGTTTTACCATCTTTGGCATATGTGGGCATTGCCTCAGCCCATTTTGTAAAATAGTCCACAGCCAAAATAATGTAGCCATGCCCCCTGGCTGAGGTAGGTCGATAGTGCATGAAGTCTATGCCCCATTTGGCAAAGGGGCCAACTGCTACAACGGGATGAAGCGGAGCTGGATGTGTGCGTTTCTTGGAAGTAAACATTTGACATGGTGGGAATTTCTTGACTATTTCAATACAAACTTTGAAAATAGAACGCCAAAAATACCCGACACACAAGATTTTCTGGGAAGTAGCCAACCCATAGAGATGACCACTACAAGCTCCAACATGGCAATCATTCAGGATGATATCAGCCTCTTCATGTGTAAGGCAACGTCGTAATATAGAGTCAACACCACGGCGATATCGGGTATCATTCAGAATGAGATAGCTTTTGGCCTGGCAGCGAATGCGACAACGTTCATCTGTAGAGGCAGAAGGCTGGTATCGTAAGGTTTGGAGATACAAAATGATATCTCAATACCATGGATCAGTTGTGCTAATGAGAAACAATGATTCATTGGGAAATGAGTCAAAGGGCTCTGTAGTCTCAGTAGTACGGGGAAGGTCACATATAAGCTCTGCAAAAACGAGGGACTTCTTGGAAGTATTTTTGGCGAATTCTAGCTCAAACTCTTGGAGAATTACGATCCAACGTGAGTATTTTCCCCCAAGCACTTGACATGTAAGAACGTATTACATGGGGTTAGAATCCGCGTAAACAGTGGTGGTGTGGAGAAAAATATAATGACGAAACTTTTGGATTGCAATGACCATGGCCAGAGCAAGTTTCTCCACATGTGAGTATCGAGTTTCAGAGTCGAGAAGACTCTTACTAGTGTAATAAATCACATGTTCTTGGTCATGTTCATCTGTTTGAACAAGGACCATCCCTATAGTAGACAAGGATGCAGCTACATACAAGGAATAGTCCTTAGCATAATTTGGTGGTTGCAACACTGGTGCGTGTTTAAGATTATCAAACGCACGTTGCACGAAATCATCCATATCTTTCTTGAGCAACCTCATGAAACCATGTGTGCTTTCTGCATAATTGCAGACGAAATGACGTAGAAAGTTTGCCTTCCCTTGCAAACTTTGGAGTTCGGTAACATTGGTGGGAGCAGGTAAGGCCAAAATAGCTTCAATTTTCAAAGGATTGAGACAAATGCCATCTTTAGAAACAATAAAACCAAGAATTAGACCAACTTCTACACAAAAAAACACATTTATGGGGATTTAGATGAATATTAAAATGACAACATCGAAGAAACACAGCTCTCAGATGATCGACATGAATCTCCCGTTGTTTAGAATGAGCAGGTAGGTCGTCTAGATAGGGTTCCACAACATGTTTAATGTCATGAAAAGCATATGACATGGCACGTTGAAATCTCGTGCCAACATTTTTTAAACCGAAAGGCAGTTTACGATAAGCAAAACTCCCCCAGGGGCAAATGAATGTCGTCTTGTGTTGTTCTGATGGGAGAATCTCAATCTGATTATACCTGGAAAAGCCATCCATGAAAGAAAAAATAATGTTTCCGGCACAGTTATCGATTATTTTATCAATATAGGGAGTGGGAAAGTTGTCTTTTGGACAAGCACTGTTCAAATCCCTAAAATTGATACAAACCCTAATAGTACCCTATTTTTTGTTCACAGAGACTATGTTAGACACCCATTCAGTTAGTGGTATGGGGTAAATGAAACCAGGCTTCAGAATTTTTTCAACTTCTTCTTTAATAGCGGCTGCTTTCCATGGATGAACCTGTCGTAGTTTCTGGCAGACGGGCTTGGCATCAGGGTAAGTTTTAATTTCATGGACAACGATAGAGGGATCAATCCCTGGCATTTATTCATACATCCATGCGAAGACAACTCAAAATTCTTTGAAAAGAGCCATGTATGTTTGGAGCTCTTCAAGGGAAGAGTTCTGTCCTATGAAAATGTTCTTGGAAACACTCGGTTTTACTGATATGTCGACAGGTATAGTCTTGGTAATGTTGCATAAGTTTCCTTCAGAATTGACACTATGAGTGAGGATCAGAGACTGAGGGTTGATGACTATATCAGATGAAACCGTGGAGGTGAAGCGGTCTTCTACCATATGGAAAGGGGGGAGGAAAGAAGATCTGTGGTGATAATCTTCCCAAGGCATCTCATCTAACGACATAAATTCCATAATAGATTCGTCCGTAGGAAGTGTGTGTGAAAGATAATCTAGAGATGGGGAGGGGTTTTCTAGCCAGTATGGCATGTGATAGAGGTCCGAGGCCACCAACAAATGGTCATTAGTGGGGAAATCACTAGTAGCTTGGATGGCATTGTAAATTTCCTCGAAAGAGGAAAAGGATGTTGATTCATCAACAATTGTTTTTCCTTTGTCTATATGAGAGGTAGAAATCATGTTAATGGATGCATATTGCGAAGCATGAGGAGGATTGGATGAGGGAAAGACTCCCATTAGTGAAGAACCTTTAATAAGACCTACTCCAATGTCCTTATACTGTGGGGTATTCAGGAGCGGCACGTTATTTGCATAATATGTAATAGCACTAGGTGTGATGAAATCTAACTGATCAATAGCAACAATCTTTCCTTGGAATGGGAACTAGACGATCCAAAAAATGGTTGAGGATATGGCTTGCATAACATAAAACTAGTTACGAGCTAGGAGTAAGTTGTAATCTAAAGGAGCATCGATGACTTAAATATGAATGGAGGCTGACTTGCCCCCCAGTTCAACATGGATGGCAGGTAGTAATCCATAGGGTTGAAAGCCGCGACCATCAAAAGCCTTAAGAGTGGTAGGTGAACGGTCTATTTTCGGAGAACCAATGGCTCTCCAGCAAGATAAAGACATCACTGATGTAGAGGCCCCCTCGTCCAAAACGGTATGACGGATAGTCTTTCCAGCAATATTGGTAGCGATCTGGAAAGCTAATTTATGTGAGAGTTTCATCTTGAAATCATCAAGTTTGAAAGTGATGATATTACTATTCTCGGGATCCATAGCTCTCAGGGCAGTAAGAAAAATTTTCCATTGACTTGGGCAGGTTTGAAGTACCTCTAAAGCCGACATAGCGCAAGGTGCCTGAGCCAAATCTTAAACAATATTATAATATTGGGTGGCACGAGCGTTAGGGTTAATTATGGACTTACGTAGAGTACCCTTTGGTGGATGGAAAATTGCTTCTGGTATAGGTTTTTCGATATGAAGACCATTATTAGGAGGAGTTGTGGAAGTTGAGGGTTTTTCAGGTGGAATATCATCAGGTTTCTTTTCCAGAGGAGGGTCATAACTGTGTGCTCTTGTATTTAAATTAATCGTTTCACTAGACATCATGCAAACTTCATTGGTGGAGGAAAAAGTTTCGTTTAAGGACTTATGATCGATTAACTATTGTTGGGAAGGGAAAGGGTCTTTCAAGATTGCTCGAGTGGGTGAAGTTTTCAAAAATTTACTAACTTCCTCACAACAAGGACATTCTTTTGTAAAATGGTCACCTCCGTAGATTAAGCAAGAATACTTTACCTTTCTCTTTCCTTTTGAATCATTATCTAGATTCTGTGTTTTATTTCCTTCCTGTTGGTTATCAGGTTTTTTAGATTTATTTTTCCCTTTTTTCTTTTCGCCTGAAGATTTAGTTGATTGGACCACGTTTACTTCAGCAGAAGCAACAGGAGAGGATGCAGTTTTGGCAGGTGGTGCTTGTTGATTGAACGGGGTGGTGGTTTGTTTCTTAGAATATTTAGCCGCAGTTTGTGTTTGAACTGAACCAAGTATGCCATCAGCAGGTGGTTCAGTTGCGGGTCTAGATGGATTTGTTGTAGGTCGAGGAGCATGTGGAATCAGGTCATACAAAGTACCTGACTAGGAGTAAACCAAGTCTAGGTATTGAGCATGGATAATAGCTTGCTCCTTAGTAACAACGCCTCCCATGGCAACATCTCTAGAAATAGGCAAAAGTAAAGACTTTGTGAACCAATCAGCGAGCAACTGATCAGGAATGGGGGCCTTAATTAATCTTTGTATTAGTCTCCATTCATGGATGTGATCGGAGATATGAATGGATGTGGTTTGGTGAAGCGAGGTCAAAAGGTCTGTACCTGTTTCATATCAGATTGACAGTTAAAAGTGTGTAAAAAAGGCCATTGCTAGGGCATTGAAATACCAAAAAGAGTGTTGTGGTAACTCGATGTACCATTTTGCGGCTATACCAGTGAGGGTTCTTTGAAAAAGGTGTAGACGGATTGAACCATCTATTAAAGAATTTGATGAAAACCATAAGTGAAATGTCATCACATGGTTTTTTGGATCTTCACCAGGTTTACCGTCGAACTTAGGTATATCGGAAGGCAGCTTTACAGGAATGGCAGGCCAAGAGGGGTCATGATGGATTGGGTCATTTATCATTCTGGACAAGTGTGGCAAATTTAAAGTAGCCAGAAATGGAAGTTGTTGATTTGGTTGTGGATAATGGTAGTATTGATAGGGCATTTGCTGACCAGTAGGGCCGTATGCAGATTGATAGATGGGTATGGATGATGCCCCCAAAGTTTGTTGATTTCCAGAATTTCCATGGGGAGGTGGGACGCTCGAGGGAGGGGGTCCTCCAAAAGGCGGCGGTGGTGGTCCTCCACCTCTAGATGGTGGTGGTGGGCCTTCAGGTGGTGGTCCTCCAAATGGTCCACCAGATCCTCCAGGACCTCTAGGACCTCCAGGTCCTTCGGGTCCTCCAGGTCCTCTAGGTGATCCTCCCTGGGGGGTCCACCGTATCCTCCAGCAGTATTAATAAAAGCTCCTCCATATGACGAGATGTTTGACCAATTTGGTTGTCCCCAAGGTACAAAAGCATTCCCAGGGTAGGGCATTCCAGGATAATTACCCGCTCGTAGGGGTTGTTGGTTAACTTGATTGACCATAGGTGGATGGGTTCCTAGATAAGTATATCCCCAAGAAGCTGGGTTATTGACAGGTTGCACCCCTAAGGGTTGGCCCGAATTGGATTGGGGGGGAAGAAAATTGGCATTATTAGGAGGGATGACTGCTGCAGGTTGTGCTACAGCTGCAACTTGTCCTGAACTAACAATAATTCCACTAACAGATGATGTAACTTGCACCGGGGGTTACCCCTCGGGGTTAGAATGTGCTGACATAACTTGATTTGTGGATTACCCCCCAACCATGACTGGTATGGAAGGCCTAGTAACGGGGCCAAGATGTGAGACTGTAGGATTGTTATTTGCACCTAGATTACCTTGAAATGGAACTTCTTCAATAGGACCTAAAATTTGAGCTAGTGAACGATACTCTTCAGGCCATGGGTCTGTATTACGGGGTAAATGAGCCGACATAGTTTCATAACGAGACACAGGTGGAGGAATGATTCTTTCTACTCTCTCTGAAAAGTTACGAGCTCGATCGAGAGATGCATTAATTCTTCTTTGTTCCTCTTCTCCCAAAGGAGGGTCCTTGGTGAAGGTCTAATAACCCTGAATTCAGTAATAGCTTGGCCCATAGAAGTCCTCCAAAAAGGAGCATCCCGGCCATATTCTGGTGGGGCAGGAGTATTGACATGGCCTTCCAAAGGTGGATGTGCAGAAACATTGGCTGTAGGAGGAAATTGAACTAAAGGATTTGTGTAAACAATGAAATCTTCTCTGGTTTCACTAGCTAAGGCAGTTCCTACAGGAACATTAGCAGAAGTTGGTTGTTCCATGGTTATTCCTTCTTGTCCTTCCACAGTAGGAGGAGAGTCAGGAGATAAACCCTGCAATCTACAAGATTGATGTCTCGCAAGTTGCTCAGCCATGGTGGTGGCCAAAGTTACCTAATCTAGGTCAAAAAGGAGAAAAACACACAAGCAAAACCTATGTAGAGCTAAAGGTCACAAGCAGACTTAAATGATAGGATGGGTTCAGAATAGCCGGTCTCTCACTAGGATTGTCAAGTAGGTGCAACTCACGATATACCTCAAGGGTACATGTGTAGTAATCTCCCCGAATGTTGTTTTTGGTGTATTGCTCCACACACGACGACCAAAGGGATTCTCTCAGATGGTCAGGGTATCCTAGTAGGGTCTCCCGATATACGCAAGGTACATGGGAGCTCAAATCGGTAGTAGTGTTGTCTAATGCACACCATTCATAAGGGGCCTTTCGATATACAATTGAGTATGTGAAGTACCTTTCTATATACCTCAAGGGTACATGAAAGGTCCTTCAATATACCGACGGTACGTGGAAGAACTACGCGAGTCCTAGGTTGTAGTGCAGACAAATAACGACAACTCCTACGCTTAACGACGCCCGAACACGTCACTAACCTATCACTCAAATTTCTATACGATTTTTAGACCTAAAGCTATCGTTAATTTTATCTAGATGATTAGGTGAATGTTTGTGGAATGTTATCTCAATAATGCAAATTAATCTAGATGTAGATGCACCTTTTGACTTCGATGAGAACTAACTAGGGTAAGGAAGAAACCTTTTTCTTTTCTTTTCAACAATATACCATAAGAAAGTTGTTTTCAACAACAAAACAAGATCCAAAACAGAAATGCAAAATGAGTCTTTTAAAACACAAAAATTCTTTCAAACAAGCATTCCAAAGTTTCTGAAAAAGAATGAAAGAAAACTAAGCCTCTAACATGCATGCAAAACTAATTTTTGCTACAATGTCAAAAAGGCTAATCCTTCTGAATCACACATGCAAAATGAAAAACAGACAATCTTTCTCAAGCATAAACCAGAGGAATGTAAAAAGTTTTTTTTTGTATTTTTCTAGAAAATATGAGGCACACAAATCAGTCTTTTCAAAGGAAACTAATCTTCTAGGAAGAGGCTGTAGATTCTCTTTTCAACAATAATATTTTTTCCAGATATCTTGACCAGTAAACCAAAATTGAACTATGTTTCCACTTCCGTTTATAACAATGAAAAAAGAAGATTTTTTTTGGATCTGAGCTCAAAGAGAGAATCAGATTCACAAAAAGCCAGTAATTCAGACAACGAGCAATCATGCAAGAAAAAACACACTTTAAAAAATTTCAAAGAAAAGGGACAATGTACAATTTTTTAACAAAAATTTATAGACAGGCAGTTTTTGAAGACCTACCGTGGCGTGTTGAAAGGCACTGCACCAGAGAATTCTAGGGTGCTACGACGCTCCTAGCCTTCTACAGAAAGGTGTCATCGACGCTTTTTCAGTCAATAGAGAAGGCGATGTCAGCGCTTCTATCAAAAGGAGAAAAGGCGTCTTGGAATAGGCAGACGCTTTGTCGATCAAAGAGAAAGGTGTTGTTGAATAGTGCACATAAAAAACTAAGAGCCTGTAGGAGAAACCAGAAAGAATAAGCAGACTGAAAGGAGTGTAAAAATTACTTAGAACAAAGGCAAAAGACCAATAGCATAAGACAGATAACTTACCTTACAACTGGAATAACTGAAAAGAAGAGACATCACCTTAATATATGGGATGGTTACCGTGATTTGTAGATTTGACTGGATCTGCACCAGATCTGACTGGATCTTCCCCAGATCTGATTGGATTATGCTTTCCCCAGTATGGTCGCCCATTTTGTTAATAGGAATTATCAACCAATGCTGACACTACTTGTTCCTCTGCAATGTAAAACACAACTACAAAACAAAAAGACACAACAACATAACCTTTCCTTGAATAATCAAATCAATTAACATAAAACTATTATACCTCAACCTTGGATCTGTTTGTCTTCTCTTCGGAAAGTCCCTGCAATGGTCCAATACCTGTAAAATAGATCACAAGACAGAAAAAAAGAAATGAGAGCATCATGATAATTGAATATCCATATTGGTGATCAAGGAGTCCAATAAGATTTAATTACAAACACAACAATCAAATATAGGAAAGAGAAATGTCTTTGTATTAATATATCGATGAGAAAGAAGTACAACCAAAATCCTTGATGTTGATGGCTTCTGTCTCAACAAGAACGTCTACAATCTCCTATGAAGACCTCTCTAGCTACAAGCTACCTCTACTTTGCCTTTGACTTAGACTTTAAACTAGCAGCATAAGGATGCTTTTTTTGGCCTCCCCCACTCTCCTCATGAAGGCTTCATTTATAGGCTTAGAATCCATAGGATGACTTGATAAAAGGATAGAATGAGATCCCTATAGGTGAGGGAGGTGAATGCCACCTATCCCAGGCATATAGGAACTAATTCCACGAAGGATTCCGTACGAAAACTTCTAGAAACTTTTTTTTTCTTTTAACTGACAATTGATGCTTTTAGCTAAACTGGATAGAGCGTCGGTCTAGGGTTTTTTCCAAAAAAGAGGGAAATCAATGCCTTTTGCTCAACTAGGATAGGCATCACCGACGCCCTGTGGAAAATACAAAAGAGCGCCATCCTTTCTAGGTCAGGGCAAAAAATGGTCAAGATGACCCATATTAGGCTTTCTAGGAGATTGATAGGCAACAAGAAATTCTTATGAAGGCTAGCTAAGCAGTGTGAGATTTTCATGTGCAACAGTAGGCCTTGCCACCGGTAAGCATATTCAGGACAAGTGACCACTGCCACCTTAGTCACTTATCCTTAACTACTTTGGAAGTCGAAACCTCCTAGGGGAGAGCCCTATTATGCTCCTGCTAAGACACTTAACACAAAAATAGATCTCTCTCACACACACACACACACACACACACACACACACACACACACATATATATATAAGTGACCAGTGCCTAATGGAGTCAATTGTAAGCACATGAAGTAGCATATGTGTAATAAACATGCATAATGTGTAATTAATGACAAAGTTATCACTAATTTATTATTTCCAAATCATTATCATAATTATCATTCAAAGTTATGCAACAATATATGATGCAACTAAATTAAATAAATTAAAATAAATATAAAATACTATTAATAAAACATTAATAAATATACATAATGTAATTTAAACAAAACACAAGTTAATGCGAATATTTAAATACTATGTAAATTAATAAACGTTTACAATGCAAATGGTATAAAAAATTATAAACTAAACCAAATATAATTTAATGCATATATTTAAAAACAACAAATCAATAAACGTACCATATTTAAGTAAAGTATCAATACATTCGGTAATAATTTAAAATAAATCAACATTGACCTAACCCTAAGGCTGGGAGAGACGGACGCGCAGAGCAGGGAAGGGAATTGGTCATAGCAGGGAAAATACAGTTGAGTGGGCAAAGAATTGGTCGCAACAAGGAAAATATAGTTGGGAGGGAAACAGAGGCTGTGAGTGGAGGGTCGTGTGAGCCACGTGAGGAGAGCAGGAGTCGGGCACCGTAGCTATTGAGGCTGCTAGGAGCTATCCCTCGAGAAGGAGGAGGAGAAGAGAGGCTCATCTAAAGGGAAGGCTAGAGTACCACAAAGGGGGGGGATGAGCTATGCGCATGGAGAGGACAGTGGAGGTTGCACAAGAGCTGGATGGTTGGTTGTGCGGCACAATAAAGGTTGCAGAAAGAGGTGGGAGGAGCTACACAATAGCGTGGAAGGGAGAGTTGTTGCGCAGAGGATTTGGAAGCTGGGAATGGGGGTCCGAAGGGGCAGCTGAGAGCTACGAGCTGAAGGCTGTAGAGAGGTGTGCGTTGGGGATAGAGAAAGGCGCATGGTAAGGGGCTGCTGCTACAACAACCTAGATCAAGGAAGAAGAGATGGCGGTGATGAGAGAGGCCAAAGGCATAGCGAAGGGGTAGCTAACGAAGGTAGGTGTTATGGGGAAGGCAGGATGGCCTCAGGTTGGAGGCTAGGATAAGCGGTGGAGCAACTGATAACTGAAGGCCATGAAACGTGAAGGTTCGATCAGCGAGGAAAACTCACCCAGCTAGGAAAAACGAAGAAAAATAGAAAGAGGCTGTTCATGTGTTTGAAGACGAGAATACATTGGAACCCTAGTCCCAGGGCATCAAAGAAGGAGGATGACAAAGACTGAGGAGACTGAGCCTTAGGTAAACAACCACTCCAGGAACCTTAAGGATAAGCTCGTGGAGAAACTTTCATGAAGGAAACGCCTCTCTTTCCTCTGAGGTGAAAAATGGCAAACCTTAAGCCAAATGCAGCCCTATCGCTACCATTCAACCAAGAACATGCATCACCTACCAACAATAAATAAGAAGGTAAAAACCAGACTTTAATGTGCTTGTGTTGTGCCAACAAATCTGAGCATCATCATAAAGAAACCTTACTATTAAAACTCCAAAATGCCATCTTGTATAACCCAAACAAAGCCATCCTCAAGAATAGCACATCCTCTAGAAAGAGCCCTAGTTAAGGCAAAAGCAGTTATATAGTAATAATCCTAGTTATCTCATGATTCAAAATTAAAGTAGGGAGATCTATTTATACGATCTCACACTCACTTAAAACATTTAGACTGACATGCCTTACAATATATAAATTCATCAATTAAGACATCAATTTAAAATTAGAACAATATAATAATACAATATTACTCGTTTGTAGGCTTAAGGTAAGCTACTCGGGATATTGGTCCCCCAGGGTGCCCAAATAGAATTATCGAGCTAAACATTCCAAACAAAGGGCTGGAATGGGATGGGAGGGAGGTGTCATGCCCCTACTAACCCCAAAATACTATAAATCCCTCAACACCTCCCTCGAATGGCACGTCGTTCATGGTGATAGGAGAAAATGTCCTGCTGAAGGAAGAATGTCCAGGGGAAGGATAACTTGTAGTGTAGGAGGATATCCTAAGCCAATAAACAACATATGGAGCCGTTAGATCCGGTGGACAACCCTTAGGGGCCCTGACCAGCCCCGAGGTTTAAAACCTCAACACAGGGAAGTCAGCAGTGGCATTAAGGCAAAATTCCCCCAAAGGAGGAACCAAAGGGCCCAACCACAACTACCATTGTTCAATGACATCCTTCTTGGTCAGGTTTTGAATCTCTTTCTTTCTAGGGCATACTTGAAGGCGCACTGAGGTATAGATGCAGTGTCACCCTCGATCCCACTACAGGATGAGTGCTCTTCCCAGGAGTACTCGAGAACTTGTGAATCTTCTGGTACCTATAGACCTATGCACACATCAAATATACGAGGGATCAAAGCATCATGAGGTAGATACTTTCGTTCTGCCTTGTCCAAAACAACTAATGACTAACAAACTATGAAACAAACTAGAAACTAATATAATGAAAATAAATATCAAACGAAATTGGAGAAGTACCTCTTGAGTGCCTTCCCATTGATAGGTAGAGGAATATTTTCACCATCTATATGACTCAAACAAAATGCGTTTGGACCTGCAATTTCAGTAATCTAATAGGGACCTTACCAAATACTGTCAAACTTACCATGTTTACCTAGGTCTTCTCTTCTTTTGTCCCATAGTAGTACAAGGTCTCCAATTAGTAGTTGGCGTTGGTGAGTCTTCTTATCAAACCTTTCCTTAATATATTCTTGGTGTTCTATCATATGATCAAAGGCCTTTCATTGGTTCTCATTGAGTTCTATCAGGTTGTTAATTCTTTGTTGATACAGATCCAGATCATCCATGTTTTGTTGAAGGACTCTGTATACCGGTAATCTTAAGTTGATTGGTAAAGTAACGTTCAAGATGTACACCAATTTAAATGGAATTTTCTCGGTTGACTCCTTTATGGTGATTATGTCCTCCCATATCCAATATCTTAACTTGTTATCCTAGCACTTCTTATTACCTCCCACAGCCTTTTTTATAATACTCACCAAATTCTTTTTACTTGACTCGGCAAGCCCATTTCCTTGGGGATAATTGCAGTTTGAGGAATGTGACGGTATGATACCATAGTCAAAGAAAAACGTAGATAGCTCCCTGCCACTGATCGTTGGTGCATTTTCTGTGATGATCTTCGTTGGGGCTTCGATCCGAGTAATTACCTTGTCTTCTAAGAAATCTATGATTATCTTTTTTGTGGCTTGCTTTGTCGGAATGACCTAAACCCATTTTGTAAAATAATCTGTAGTTGTCAGTATCCATTTATGTCCATTCCTCGAGTTCTACTTAAATTCACCGATGAAGTCAGGGCCCCATTGCTGAAACGGGGCTTTGATAACGACTGGTTGAAGTGGTAATGCTGCAAGTCTTTGTCTTCTTGTTAAAAATTGGCAAGGTTGACAACTACTTACATGATTGTATACGTCCTAGAAGATACTGGCCCAATAGTATCCTAATCTCATAATTTGGTGAGTTGTGGTAGATGCAATGTGGTGATCGCCACATAAGCCTTGGTGAAATTCTTTCATGACTTCTTTCGCTCGTACTGGTTCTATACATGTCAAAATGATGCCTTCGGGGTTTTTCCATCCTAACCCCTTAACTGAATTTGAGTCTAAGTCCACGATAAAATACTTGGAATATTTCAACTTTAGAGATCTCTTCTTATGATCTGGAAAATGAGCTGGACAAGATAGGTTAGTCAAATAATACACTATGTCCGCATACCAATCACATCGAGCAATTTCTTCTGAAACGATTGAGACCATAGGCAATGGATCTTCCTTTAAATGAAGGACTTATTCATTTCCTTATGTTAGTAAATGAGCCTATCTTCTACCTCTGACCAATTTGGTGGGTTGTATTTCCAAATCATATTCCTAGATCTTTGCAATCCATTTGGTTCCCTAATATCCAGATCGTCTTTTTGCTTGAGTATTTCTTTGACTGCCTGCCGGGTGTAGAACATATGTCATTATCTTCGAATATCCAATGAACACTCTGAAATGTTTCAACGACATCACCAGTGCATATGCATGTTTTTCCATACTATGATACTTCAATTCCGTTTTAATCAAAGCTTTTGTCATGAACTCAATGGGATGTTCCTCGTTTTTATCATTCTTTTGCAAGAGGAGTCCTGCAATAGTGTCAGCGGAAGTGAAATAATTTTTTTGAAATGGCTTAGAATAGTCTGGACTTACCAATACCAGTGCTCGGATAATAGCTTATTTAACTTCCTCGAATGCTCTCTTGGATTCTTCGGTCTATGAGAAATATGCATCCTTTTTTAACAACTTATTCAAAGGCATAGTAATCTCCGTAAAATTAGGAATAAACCTATGAAAAAAAATATTTTTCCAAAGAAAGATCTTAAAGCCTTCAAAATTTTTTGTAATGAAATTTCTTTAATAGCTTTTACTCTCTCTGGATTTATTTTAACGCCTTTCTTTGTAACAACATGCTCAAGTAACTTACCTTCAATGACGCCCGAAATAGATTTTTTTGGGTTTAAGGAAATTCCATACCTGCCACAACGCTCAAATTCCCGTCGAAGGTGTTTGATGTGATCCTTCCTTCTTTTGGAGTAAAATATGAGATCATCTTCATATATTTCCAAGATTTTGTGTAATATATCTCTGAAAGCATAGTCCATAGCTAGATGAAGGGTATCCCCAACATTCATCAAGCCAAAAGGAATCCGCAGGTATTGGTAAGTGCCCCAAGGGGTAGTGAAGGCAAACTTCACCCAATCTTCTTCCTTGACGGACACCTGATTGAAGCCTGAAAAGCCATCTAGGAACGACATCATTTCCGACCCCATGATCCTTTGTAGTAAGAGTTCCATGTTCAGAAGTAGGTAATTGCCTTTCTTAAACATTGCGTTAAGGTTCCTGAAATCAACACACACTCTGACATCACCTATTTTCTTCCTCGATGGGATGGGGTTGGAAAGCCACTCTAAATACCTTATCGGAACTATGATATTTGCTTCCACCATATTCTTCAATTATTTCTTGTGTAACGGAGCCAATCTAGGATTTACCTTCCTTAATTTTTGCCGATGTGGTTTCACATTTTCTTCCAAAGGTATAACATGTTGAATAATATCCTTGTCATAGGTTTTTAGTTCATTGTGTGACCAAGCGAATACGTTCATGAATTATCAAACCAAATCTATGACTTACTTTCTTTCTTGAGGGCCTAAGGTCTTACCAATCTTAATCGGACACGGATCTTTTTGAGAGCCAATATTTACTTCTTCGTATTCTGGATTTGAAGTTGTGTCTTTTAATTTGCACATGTCATATCTATCAAACTTCCTTTCCAAAATACCCTTTCGAATGGAATAGAATTATACTAAGGTTCTTTAGTGAATCCTTCCTTTCTCCAATCAACTCGGTCACCCGCATACTCCTCCATGTTGACCATGAATCTACAGATATGCCTGTCATCATCAAACACTTCCCAATTGTTGAAGTTGTCTGGTACAAAAGGACGAAATATTACTTGTACTTTGCAGGCATCTTGTACTTCATTGTCTGGATCAAATACCGAGGAAAAATTGCAAGAGCATCTGCTGCTTGGTTATGTTCTCTTGGTATTGCTTGAAAAGAAATAGATTGAAAATCCTTTGTAGAAATCCTAACCGCATCCCTGTATCTCTTCAATCGCATCTTTTTACAAGAAAAAGTGACCTTTACTTCACATACCACAAGGTCAAAATCACCTATAATATGCAATAACTTAATACCATAATCTTTAGCAACATTTATCCCAAGCAAAAGATCCTCATACTAAAAAACATTGTTAGTGCCATCAAATTCTAATTTAAAAGAGAAATAATGATGCTTATGTCTTGGAGAAATTAATACTATACCTGCCCCATACTTGCCTGAGACTTTGCCCCATCGAAATATAGTGTCCAAAACTTATCAATGTCCTTCTAGGGAGGAATATCCATAGGAAATACTGGATAGGAACCAACATCATGTTGGTATATGTACTCGTTTTATGGTTTTGCGTGCTCCTCTACGTGGTGTTTCCTCATTGTTTCTCTTTGAAGGTTGATGTAGCCTCCTTCCGGAGTGGCAATAGTTGCATAAGACAGGTCCATTTGTAGGCTACCTTCAAGTTCTGCTCCAAACTTTCTGGAAAGAAGCATTACCCATGATTCTGGAAGATTGATCACCACAATATCCATCTTTACGCTTATGCTGGGATGAACAGTTAGTCGCACGGGGACATCCACCACCACACTGCAAACTTTTACTTCTCTAGAATCCATGGTGCACACGTTACTGTACGACCTCGACACCTGCAATCCTAGTCTTTTCATCACGGCTAAAGGCATAACATTAGTAGATGCTCTTGAGTCAAACATGTGGTTATGAAAAAACAAATCACCAATGTATAAGGAAATTAAAAAAAAGGGTTTTTGAATAGGATTCTTATTGTCGGTTGGTATCATGTTTGATAATTTGATTGGCACATCTTTTCCTTCATCAGTTTGATTTACTACTAGTCGTTTCTCTACAGTTCCTTCTCAAAAATGTAGTGATTCAGCAACTTGTCTTCTGACTGATGGAACTTTGACTAATTCAGTTAGGAGTACCAGAATTTTCATGGTACCTAGGTTACCTATGACATCAATATTCAAAGTTTCATTAGTAGCCAAATCAACCAAAGAAGACTTACCTGAACCTGCGATGGGAGAACCCTTCGTCCCTTCGGTATTTGTAGAGGTGAGCCTCCTTTGTTTTCAATAAACATTTCCAAGGTCATATTTTCATACAGTTTCCTAATTTGCTCTGAGTTAGGCATTTCATCGAGTATCTTGTTTATTCTTTTAGCATCGATTGAGCTTCTCCTTACTTCCTGCATATCATCATTAGACAACCCAAACTGCCTTTTCTCGAATAAATTACACACCTCTGCATCGTCCTCTTCAAATAGAGCGTTGTTCATGGTATATTCTAGATAAAGGACACATGTTCTCTCATCGTGGAATCTATGACATGCCCTGCAATAGTACAAGAATTCACTTACCACATTAGTTGGCTCCAAAGAGGAGTGAGGTCTCTGCTTCAGAGGTCCTTTGTTTAGGTTCTTTGGAGGAAACCTATGTTGACTAGGTTCTTGGGCTATTTCTAATTGGGTGATTATGTTCTGCATGTTACTATTTTGTTGAGTGACGAGCCATATCAATCCTTAATTGACACATTTCTTCAATTATGATGTTCATCGGATCCAGCCTTCGCTGGGGGTAGGCGTTTTTTCCTTGCTCTTTGGCTTGGGTTTTGACTTGGAATACCCAGACAGATCCGGCCTCCCTACAGCTTTCCAACTGTAATCTAGAACCTTTACCTTTTTCTTTGCAGATGGAAGATCAGCCGATCTATCTAGACTTAGGTGGAACATAAAATACCTCGAGAAGGATTTCAAATAATATGACAAAACCATTGCATCTGGGGGTTTGTAATATGTAGGAAATTCATTGACAATTATGTCGAACATGCGATCAAATTCCTCAATGGATTCATTTTCACTCCTTTTTATAGTCACTAGTGCATTGTTCAACAACACTGGGTCCTTCTTTTATTTCCATCTATTGAAGAATTTTTTCTTCAAATCATCATAGGTAGCTATAGTGCCAACAGGTAGAGTTTTGAACCATTCAGCTGCATCATGGGTTAGAAAAGAAGCAAAAGCCTTGAACTTAACATTGAAATGAGAAGTGTCAGTAAGCATAAAATACCTTTCGATACCCTCCCAATGATCTACAGTAGAAATGACGTAAGACCCAGAAAATATAGGAAATTCCTTAATATCTTTGAACTTTAGCATTTGGTTAGGATATCCTGCAATATTTGTGAAATCAAAGACAGAGAAGGAAGCCATATCTGTTTTATTACTTGAATAGGCAAAAAGTTCGTGTATGTCCGGTAAGGTATTGAAAGCTACCTCACTACTTACCAACATTTGCTGAAGTTGATATTTTCTTCTTAACAATATATGACACAAGTCAGGGAGGAAAGACCTGCATGGTTAGCTCGAGCAAGTCTTACCAAAATAAAAACAAGGAGTGTACCTAAGTAATATGTGGAGTCGCTAGATAAACCTGTCAAGTTAATCAATGTTAAAAACACAACTTCAAAAGACGACAACGTACCTAAAGATCTATCAATAATGTCAGTCTTTCCTGGATATTTCCTAAATGGTTTGAGGACCTCGACAACGGCACCAAAATATTACCGGTTGAAATGGTAGGCCTTGCCACGAGTAAGCATATTCAGGACAAGTGACCTTTGTCACCTTAGTCACTTATCCTTAACTGCTTTGGAAATCGAAACCTCCTAGGGGAGAGCCCTATTATGCTCATGCTAAGAAACTTAACACAAAAATAGATCTTGCATATATGTATAAGTGACCAGTGCCTAGTGAAGTCAATTGTAAGCACACGAAATAGCATATGTGTAATAATGAGGCATAATGTGCAATTAATGGAAAATTTACCGGTAATTTATTATTTCCATATCATTATCATAATTATCATTCAAAGTTATGCAACAATATATTATGCAAATAAATTAAATATATTAAAATAAATATAAAATACTATTAATAAATATACATAATGTAAATTAATTCAAACACAAGTTAATGCAAATATTTAAATACTATGCAAATTAATAAACGTTTACAATGCACATGGTAAAAAAATAATTATAAACTAAACCAAATATAATTTAATGCATATATTAAAAAACAACAAATTAATAAACATATATCATATTTAAGTAAAGTATCAATGCATTCGGTAATAGTTTAAAAGAAATCAACGTTGACTTGACCCTAAGGCTGGGAGAGACGGACGCGCAGAGCAGGGAAGGGAATTGGTTGCAGCAAGGAAAATAGGAGTGGGCTACCGACGCGACGATTTTGCCCGGCGGCAACCGTCGCGCCGGCGCTTCGACCACCGCCGGTGACCCCTCCTCTTCGTTGCCGGCAGCCGCTTCAACCCCGTCGCCGTTCCATCAACCTCATCACCGTTAACGTGATCGCCGTTCAGCTCCGTTAAGTGATCGACCACCTTGCTTCCGCCTTCGACATAGCCATCAATGCGACACCAACCACATTTCAATTCAAATGACGATCCCGCTGCTCCATTGCTCTGTTTCCCGGTTACGGCTCCATTGCTCTGTCTCCGAAGTCTGCAACATGATCCACGACCGCTGAATGCTGCTGGTTCTGTCCAGGAAGCTCAGCCTCCACCAGTATGTGCCTCACTCTGCGTCTGGGACCGATTGTTGCCATTCTTACAGCCAATTCCTGAAACGCCTAATCCATTTTGTCTTGCTCCGTCGAAAAAACGGTTTCTAATCAACATATATCATCTTATATTGTTGTTTTTGGAACATTTAAAAGACCGAAGTTTCAAGTTTACACAATCCTCAACATAAAAGATATCGTTACTGCCTTCTCCACTTTATTCAATAATGCGCTTTCAATATGCATTTCCATTCCAAGGATGTTCATATCCTTGTATTCAATGGCCTGTAATTAATGCATTGGATCGATTTGCAAACTTCCGAGTTTTCTATTGCCTTTCTTTATGAACAAATAGTTATGATTCTTTTGATTTCGTTGTTTCTAGGCAGCGATTTTGTTTTTAGCTATGTACTCAAACTTGAAAACCTGTCTTATGATTGGCAGGGATATATAAAGGCTTATATCTAAATAAACCTTTTTCGAAGACGCTGGAAACCCCACTTATCCGGTGATCCTAATGACACTAGCTGCAATAAGGACAAATACAGGCAACAATGAAGTTTTTGAAATTGGGAGCAAAACCTGACACCTTCTACACCGAAGAAGCTGCCAGGTAACCATACTACCCTGCCTGAAAACTCTCTATATATTTTTCCTCTCAGAGATTAGTTGTAGAGCCATTTCAAACAGGCTGCTATCACAGATCAAATTGCAGTAAATTAGCTGAAGTGGATTAACTTAAAGCGAAAGCATATTAACTTGAAGCAAGATCAAATGTGTCTTGGAGCAACCTTAAAAAGCCACTGGTATCTGTAGGATATTTGTCAAACTTGACTTTGAAGTTTTTAACCAACAAAACTGGCCCAAATTGGCAAAAGAACTGATAGACGGCTTAAAAACCATGCCATTATTGTATCTTTCTTTTTTAAAGCATACTTGACTATTTTTTTTTTGTAAATTAGTGCGTTTTGTTTATGGGATTTGAACCAAGCATCTGTTGACATGAAACGAGTCAAATACCCAACACGACTGGTAACAACAGATCAATAATATTCAACCAATCAAGCTAACTCCTTACGCTGCCGTTATTATATGTATGAAATTTTGTACTGAATCTAAAGCTATTGAGGAAATTTAGGTTCTTCTTCATTATCGCATGATAGTGTTT
>LPNX011076733.1:0-126561 GCA_001517045.1 Pseudotsuga menziesii
TGAGTGAAAAACTCAGAAATTATTAGTCGTTTGTTCAACAACCAATAATAACCAAGGGAAAAAACACTCTGGGCTAGTCGGCTTGATATTCAAGTCTGGAAAGCCGAGCCTTTTATAAAAAATTAAATGCTAGGACATTTTTTACAATTTCCCCAAGGGGGTATGAAAACGTGTTACAAAAATTAAAACGGCCCTGGAGGCCTGAAAGGACTTCTGAACTCTGAATATGAACAAGTATCTTGTTCATCACTGGCGGCTCACTGAAAGTCCAACTAGGTGCAGCCTAGTCGGTAACAGATTAGATCTAGATTAGATCTCCACCACTAGATCTAGGTTTTTGACTTTTATTTCTCTCAACCATTCTCCACCCTTAGATTATTTTTTAATCAATGGCTAAGGAGCTTGATCCATGCCTTAGCCATTCCTCACCTTTAGATCTAGGGTTTTTGACTCAAGTGGGGGCCCCTTTGACTTAAATTTTAATTTTTTTTATTTTTAATTTTTATCTTTTGTTTTTTATCTTTTTATTCTTTTATTTTTTATCTTTTATCTTTTATTTTAATTTTAACTTTTAATCTTTTACTTTTTCGATCTTTAATCTTTTATTTTCAAGTTTTTATCTTTTAATTTTTAATTTTTAATCTTTTGATTTTTCTATTTAATATTTTATTTTTAAAATTTTTAAATTTTTGATCTTTTATTTTTTAATCTTTTTATTTTATTAAGACAAAAGAGACGCCCCACTTAGGAGATCTTCAGACATTTATTTTGACCATGGGGGGTTTATTTAAATGAAATTTTGGCTATGCTTAGCCATCCCCCAAACTTAATTACCATGGCCTTATTTGATTTTTTCCTTCAAAATCAAATAATTTAAATTTTTGACTTAGGAAAATTAAAAAAATCCCTAGGGGAAATAGACCCCTTCTGACCAAAATTGGTCTATCTCTTCAACCACTTATCAGAACGACATGGGACTCGAAGCAATGGCTTAGGGGGTTTCATAGCAATTTTATTTTGCATTCATAGCCCCTATTACAAAATGCCATGCTTGAGCAATTACATTATTACATCAAAACTCAGTTAATTAATCACCAAGAGGTGAAATTAATCAACTGGAAAAAATGAACCAAAATTCAATAACATAACGAAACTCCGCAAGACTCTAGACAAATGTCTAGCATGGTCATGAATTACACTTTAAAGCCTTAGCCACCTCATGGACTTGACTGGTAGAATGCCCGTCACCACTTTGGAGGATTTTGAGTGAAAACCAAACCGATTAAACTCGTTTGTTCAACAAGATCAATTGGAAAGGGAAAAACACTCGATGAGGGGACTTCCCTAACAATCAGTTCCATGGTGTGGCATCCGTATCATATGACCCACACTAGCACATCAAATTACATTAATTTTCCCACGCAGGGGAGCGGACATTTCGTTTTACAAAGGGGCAATAGCCCTGCAGAAGAGAAAAATCCTCAGATTTTCTAAGGTACAATAATGTGCATCCTAATGTACATGGAGTTGCCACCTAGTCGAAATAGGTGGGCAACAAGCAGTATGATGATGGATCTTTTGAGAGACTTTGTGCATGTAGGGTGATGGATATTTTGAGAGATTTTATGAAGACGTGCAGGGAAGGTTTATCAATGCAATGGAATGGGCTAGCGAGCCAGATCAACATTCCTTGTTTTTTAAAATTGCCTTTGACAAAGCATATGATTGAGTTGACTAGTCCTTTATCACAAAGATGTTGCTTTTTCTTGGTTTTGGGTCTAGATGTGTTGCCATGGTGAACATTCTTTTTGCCAATGCCTTAGCTTTTTATTTCGATGGATAGTTCACTCTTGACCCACATCGCTTTTTATTGTTTGATTCAGCAAGGCTTCCCCTTTCCCCCTATCTTTATGTGTTGGTGGTCGATGCTTTGGGTTATTTATTAGATATGGCTAGGGCTCAAGGATGGACTAGGGGTATTTCTCTTTTTGACAACTTAGAGATGGTTAACGATCACTTGGTGGATGACTCTCTCCTATCAGTTTTGATGGATCAAGAATTGGTAGAGAACACATGAGGCTACCTTGACCTCTTTTGTACAAAGTTAGGGGTAATTGTTAGTGCACATTAGATTGATTTTTGTTTGGTTTGCATTGATGACACTCTCGAATGGATTCCTTCAGTTTGGAATTACCTTCAACTAGTTGTGATTGTGGGCTATCTCAGGATCCCATTTGGAAGAGGTCTTTAATGTGGCTATGTGGGATTGGTGTCTCTAGAAGCTTCGGGTTATTTATTAGAGGTGGTTAGGGATTAAGGATGAACTAGGGGTATTTCTCTTTCTAATAGCTCAAAGATGTTTAACAATCACTTTGTGGATGACTCTCTCTTTATTAGTTCAAACTTCAGATTGATCAATAATTGGTGGAGAATACATGAGGCTCCCTAGACCTCTTTTGTATAAAGTTCGGGGTAGTTGTTAGTGTACATCACACTAATTTTTGGTTGGATCACCTTGATGACAATCTCGGCTCGATTCCTTTAGTTTGGGATTACCTCCGGCTAGGTGTGATTGTGCGCAATCTTGGGATTCCATTTGGAAGAGGTCCCTTGAATGTGGCTATGTGGGATTGGTACCTCTAGAAGCTTTAGTCCAAGATTCATTTCTGTCAATTCAAAGATCTTCCTTTTGCAGGTAAGTTGATTATTTTCTCGTGCATTCTTTAAGCCTTTGACCTTTATTATGTTTCTTGCTAGCTCCCCAATAAGATTCAATTTAGATGGTTGGATTAGATTCTTCAATCATTTTTGTGGTCTAAATATGGTGGAGAAAGAGGCCTTCCTATGCTTCCCTGGGATGCTTGTATTATGCCCAAGGGCGAGGGAGGATTGGGCCTTAGTGATGTTGTTGCTTAAGGAAACATTCTTGTTTCTAAGTGGATGTCTTGGGAATTAGAGCAGCCCAACCGTTAAACACACACACAACATTAGAGCATAAGAACAAAAATATGCCACAAACCTTACATTGTATTGATCTCAATAATTCATTTCTCTCATTCATACTACAATAGAGTACTATGAGGTCCCTTATATAAGAATAGGTGACCATAACAACCATGTCATAACAGGAATGTTTGTTCAACCATCTCCATAACTATCTCCAACAATATCTCCTTAAATCTCTCAAGTGATCCCTTGAAACCCTCATGCCTAATTTATCTCCTTGTCCTCATCTTTTGAATCATACGTAGACTTTGTGCATTATATGCATTATTGCATTTTGTATTGTCACCATTAAATATCACAGGTATGAATTATTCCTTCATGCTACCCCTTAATGAATACTTGTGATTCAATTTGGATGTCTGATTTGTCTTCATTCATTCTTTTGTACTCTACATCATCTTCATCTTCATTTGCATCTTTAGTTTTCCTTGCCTTCTTGTACTATGCATGAGATGCACCGTTCTTTGATAAGTTTGGATGTTGAGTCAATCATTTGAACTGCTTCATCTTCATATCAGGGGTTTCTTTGGCTAACCGTCAACTATCTCACGGGTTTTCGTTGGCTTACCCTCAACCAATACATCATATCCATGGTCTTGCTTGGCTTACCTGTAACCATTACAACATATCTAGGTTTTGTTTGGCTTACCCTTAACCATTACAACATATCCATGGTTTATTGGGCTTACCCTTAACCTTTACAAGTAGTTTTTGGGTCACCACGAACCAATACACGAAAATGACCCATGATTTGATTTACTCAAAGAAATGACTCACGTAGAATAGATTGACAACTCTTTCCAAGTATGAGAATTTGACACGTGACTCTTTGGACTTCTCCTTAATAACAACTTGACTTTTGAAGACCGACTAACTCATGGACCTTTTTATATGGGAGAGATATTGTTGTACATTAGGAGATTTCAACTTGCAGATAATAAGATAAGATAATTTTATTAATGTCCAAAAAATGACCACAAAAGTAGGTCAACAAGGCTGTGCAATACCATGATAACAATACAAAGTAGGAGCGTAAAAGTAGCTCCTATAAAAAGATAAAAGTAGAACTCAAACCAAACCCTAGTTGTATAAATGGAGAGTCGATCTTGGAGAAAAATATATACAAGGAGAGAGATATGAAGAGAGATGATCCAAGAAAGGAAAATGTATAAGGGGAGTAGATCCAAGAACTGTGATGCAACAGTGGTGATGGTGAAACTAGCATGGGCCACTGGAAGCACTGGAAACATTGGAAGCATTGGGAGTATCTCTCTTACCATCCGAGGTTGACTGAAGGAAGCTCAAAAGAGTACTCTGTCTGGAGGAAGAGCTAGAAGAGGAGTTGTAATGGGTAGTTCGTCGCTTCCTGGAAAAGGGTGCTTGATGCTGCATCTTGGAAGAAGTCGTCCATTTGTTGGGATGGGGTTGAGATTGTCCTTGTTGCTGGTGTTGGGCGAAGGTAGAGGTGGATTGTCGTGTCCGAACTGAGTAGTCAAGGTCTGTGCCACTATCTGTTTGTCTCTTGGTGCCCCTAGAGGAAGGAAGCACCAAAAAGAAGGAAGTGATACCAATGTTATCGGAACCGGAGCGGTCATCGAACCGGCGAAGCCCAAAATGTGAACCAGACCGGAAACCGGACCGGAACCGGCAAAAAATCGGGTAAAAAACCGGTTGACTAAAAAATACATAAAATATTCATATTTTGTAAAAAAACATATATATTCATGTGCATACATATGAATCCAAACCATTAATACACAAATATGCAAAGTTTCTCATATATATAGCAAATATGGGTGCAAATATCCAAAATAGCACCTAGTGCAATACATCTGTGAGGTTCTGAACCAAAGTACATCTGTCATCAACAAAGAGGCTCTAAATGGCCCCTACAATCCAAAAATAAACCATAGTACTAATGAATACATGTCCATGTCCTCATGTCCATGTCCATGTATGTGTCCAATGTTTACATATTTTGTCAATGTTTGCTCTCATTTTGCATGTGCTCAATGTTTACATATTATGCCTCAACTCTTATGGCTAACACAATATATTAATGGGAGCCCTCATCTTGGGTATATTTTCAAAGTAATTAACGGTTTTGAATTTAAAATTTTTATTTTTATGTTTCTGGTTCATCTTTTTAACTTTTTTACTCTATATATGCCATTTCCTTGTATCCAGATCCTGACTTTTCAAAAAAATAGCGGATCTGAGTTCAAACCCTTGTAACATAAGATCATTGTTCACAAGGTCAAACCAGCAATAACAATAATTTTAAATATGTCCAAAACCTCCAAAGCGAGCACCAATGGGGAGAAAGGAAATTTTCCCATGATACATGAAATTTTCCGGTTTTTCATATTGCATATAAGGATCTTAATGATGTGAGCTTAGTTTATTGTGACTCAAATACAACAATATAAAGTCAAATTTCCAATTCCAATTCTTTTCAAAATCAAACTTCAATCACATTCGTTTAAAACTTGTATTTTAAAAAAAAAAAAAAAAATTTAAAAAACTGGAAATTTGACCAAATCGGGCACTGAACCGGCCGGTTTTGACCGGTTCCGTACGGAACCGGCCGGTTCAGTGCCCGGTTTGGTCAAATTTCCGGTTTTTTAAATTTTTTTAGGAAACCGGACCGGTCAACCCTGTGAACCGGTCAGACCGGCCGGTTTTGCCGGTTCCGATAACACTGAGTGATACTCTGAATGAAGCCTAGTCCTGATTGACAATGTCGCCGGAGGGTGATGGAGTGAAGTTGAGGGGCCTCCTGCAAGTATAAGGCTAGACATATATGATCGGGGTGTTTGAAGAATCTAGTCAAAGTTTGGATCTCTGTGAGAAGATCCTTGAAAAGACAATGAAACCGCCCACGGATCTCGTAGCAAATAGGACACCGAAAGAACTTTATGCCATTCCTACACATTTATCTAACCACATTTTTACATGTATATGAGGCTTTGATATTTCTCTTTTCTAACATTTGTCATGATCATGATTGGTAAAACCACAAATATTGCAAGGATGTAAGTTTCAACATTTTGTTTGTACATGTCTTGGTCTGCCACAATGACTGCAATATTGTTCCTACTCTGCACCTGGTTTGTTGCACTGATAATTCACTTCCTGTTATGTTTCTGCTTTAACAAATTTGATGTTAGCATTGCTTGTGTGACCTTCATAACCAAGGCCTTCATTTCTTGACCTTATACATATCTCTATGGGCTTTTGGATGCCTTTCCCATTCTTGCCTAAACGTTTTCCATCAAAATTCATTTTATTCATGACTTTGGACTCAATTCCCTTTATTTACAAGCAGTTCGTCTAGACTACTTGGATTAATCCTCGGGGAGGATTGCACCCCAAAATGGCCTTCTATGCTGAACATTTCTTAGAGATAAGAGACGGTCTTATTGTCCAGCCCTAGTATACGTTTCGCCATTGGATGCACGCTCTACGGATTCCTCTCGGACAGTTCAGAGTTGGATCACATAGACTCCAGGTAGAGTCAGACCACCAGATTGATAGATCAGATAGGATCTGCTATCTATGCCACCTATAGGAAGTAGAAATCGAGTCACATTTTGTCTTCAGGTGCCCTGTCTACTAGGAGATCAGAGGACTCTTCTACTGCTTGTTCAGGGGGGCCCAAACTCTAGCAGTTTTCTTCAGATATACATATCAGAAATGTCTTGCACTCTATATTCAGGAGGCCCTCAGACTTCGAGCACAGATCCTCCAGCCTCCCACTAGACCAGACACCACACAGTGGATCACGACCTTCTTCAACATGCTACCTTCTTCCAGGGGCATCAAGAGATCTACTGACCTCGACACCGACCCAGTTACCAGATCAGTAAGGGTTGCGGGCTCTCGACCCATGAGATCTCAGCGACAGCTCTGGATTAGACCTCCCTTCGAGAGGCGCTTAGGACCCTCTAGACCCCGTCGACATCACTCTAGAGAGCGCCCCGAGTACACCAGACCTGAATCGGGGCAGCATACACTTTTACATTTCTCTCAGTTTTCTTCGTTCATCCTCGGATGTTAGGAATACGAGACCTTCCTTGGTCACTTTGGCTCCTGGATCTTGTCCACCTGAACTCCTTTGCCCCTGTGCAGGGTTACAGAGGGGGATCTGGAACAAAAACTCTCCCTTGCTACAGCTTAGCTTGCCTTGTACTTCTTTACTTCTTTCTCATTGCTTATATTGTATTTCTGTTAAGGGAGATCGTTTGATCCTCCCACATGCATGACATATCATTGTAACTGACAGTCCCATTGACCTACTTTGTGGTCATTAGTGGACATTAATAAAATTATCTTATCTTATCTTATCTATTCCTTTCAAAATAACCAATTTCATCATCTTTGATATCAGGTTCACCTTCAAAAATATCACTAGAATCATTATATTCAATATGAGTTTCACCTTTAGAGATATTACCAAGTTCATTTTTTTGAGTCTCATTGCATGAGAGAGACATGTGTACATTATCATTATTAGCGTTAACTAGATTACTTCTATCACATGGACTATCAAGCTTTTGAAGCAAATCACTTGTGTCACAAATTACATCACACATTACTTTTTCTTGGTTCAAGTTTTTTTGCTTCACTTTCCAATGCCAAGAACACATTTTCCTTTGCAAAAAACTCTTGCTGCAATAATTCTATCATTTGATCTTTCTTATCATGGAGTTTTAAGAGCTCACTTACCCATTGATCTTGTGATGCCAATTTTTCTTCTATTTCACTTATGCATTTTCTAATACAATCAACAAATTCTTGAAAAATTTGCGCCTTATTGAATTGTCTTGTTTGTCTTATTTATGTAATTTGTCAATTTCATGGAGAGAATCTTCAAGATTTTGCTGACGTACTTTAATTTCTTGATTAGCATGTTGTAGCCTCTTTCCTCCTTTACGCTTTTTAAATTGCCAAATGGTTCTTGCTCACTTGTTAAAGAATCAACACAACAAAGAGGGTGTTGGGTACAACCGATCGTGCACCCGTCAGTCAAAGACAACAATTGTAAAGTTGTCGGGTACCTTTGATCATGCACCCAAACAAATTATAAGAACTTGATTTTCACTAACTTGACTTTGACTTGACTTGGACTTGACTGAATAGGCTTAGCTTCACTAAACTTAGCTTTGACTCCTTTACTTCTACATCAAATTCCACTTTAATCTTTGATTTTTGAATATGACAACTTAATACAATAAAATCATTTTCATCAGTGGTGGCAACTTACAGAGTAGCAATTCCTATGACCAACTCTCTTAAAAAATAAAAAGCACTTGAAGGGACCACCAACAGATAATTGTCGATGTTCATACATTATTATCATTTTTGATAATTTCCAACATCATTCCCAATTTCATTGTCACTTTTCCATCATGGTAAATTTTTTTAAAAATATATGATGACAAGACACTCTAAAAACATATTATGTGAAGTGTGACTGTGTTTTTGTTTGGAATGTGGACTATTTTCATCCCACTTCAAGCCTGGAATATACCAGTGAATTAAAAAAATAGTGTACCTTGAAATGGTGTGTCACTCTTTCCATCTGGCACTTGTTAAGCATGGTTTTCTTCTTTGACTACGAGCCTCTATCCTTCAATGAAGGGCTTGAAATTACTGCAGGTTTTAGCTCTTTTGACTTGTGACTGCTGTACCTTATCATGAGGCTGCAATATGATGTGTAGTCTACAAGTGCCAGGATTGGTTGTTGCGGTTTAATGAGCACCTTCTATGACTCTTGATATTGCTTTCATTTTACCTCTTGAATGTTGCAAACCCTTACAATTTGTGCCTGTCTGCAAACTTTTATTTGTTTGACGGCCACACAAGGTAGATATCTCAAGGTTTCAATAATTTTCCTTGTTAATACAGCCTCTTAACATAATTCTCCATTCACCATGCAATGCATGTAGGAGCCAAGTTGAGCACTACTAGTACTAAATTTTTTTTTACTTGAGATCGTTGCATTCTCATGTTGCTCAGGAACTTTCCATGACTACAGCATATGCAGATATATATTATCAAGATATAGGAGTCATGGTTCCACACAGATCTCTGAAAAGGAAATAATTTTTGGGTTGTCTTGCACTGACCCTGGAAATGAAATGAATGTGACTGCTTGTTTGCAAGAATGATATACTGAAGCTGCTGATATGATCTCCAGTAGTTGATTTCACCAAGGTCTTCATTTAATTGCTTTGACTCAACACAATGTGCTAGGAGAGATTCTGTTCAGTGATTGCAGTTTCAATAACACAATCTATTGTTTCTATATCTGGGTTAGAGATTTTGACAGTAACATGCTCATCTGTGCCTTCTGTTGATGCCGTTGTAAAGATTCTCCACATATTATTTGAAATTTACTTTTGGTTGACCAGGTAGTCTATTGATTAAATCCTCCACCGGATCTCCACTAATTTTCACAGCTATGTCCAATCAGACACACGTAACCAAACACATCCATCGCTGCAATTTTGGTTGCACCTCCATCCAACTTTCCCACTGAGGATGACAACCAACATCTCAAATATTTTTCTGTGAGCTGGAGAGTTGCAGATCCAACTGTCCAGTTGAGAATGCACAAACTAATTCAGGGTTTAGTCAGTAATCAAGTCGCCTCTGGATTCAAGATCAAAGTATACTCCTCATCTTAGCCTCATATAACATCTAACACATGCTATGGTCTCATTTTAATAACCCGAGTCATGTTCTATTATGAAAGAAATTCCATACAACATTCAGGAATCCGATGGGTGCTTTACATCTTACAATTCCTTCGCCAACGAATCCTCTTGAGCACCTTGCACCTTGCCTTGTCTCTGATAACACATGTTGGAAATTAGCAGTGTTGAAAACCTCGCCGATTTTTAGCGAGAAGTCGGAAAAGTCGTGACTTTTGCTCCAAGCTGATTTTTCGGCGAGCAAAAGTCACGCTTCGCTCAGGCATCCAATCCGGGATTTTAAAAGGGAAAAACGTTTTTTTTGGGTCATTTGGCAAATACATTTGTTGGAAGAGGAGGAGAAGGGCTTGAGGAGACCACCAACACCTTTGGAGGCTTTCAAACACCATTTACCATCTCAGTTAAGGATTTTTGTGGAGCAAGTGTTCAAGATTCCTCATAGGTATGTACATTTTATCCCATTGTTTTTCTATCTTTTCCATGGATTGTTTGAAAGATTTCTTGCATTTTTTCTTGCATATTTCTTTCACTATTTCTTTGCATTTTTCTTTGCTATTTTTTTTCTATTTTGCCATCGGTTTCCATGCCCAAAAATATGAAAAACAGTCACAATGTAAAAGGGGGGTTTAAAAAATTAGAATGGAAAATAGCATGCTTGTTTTTTTAATTCTTAGTCACCCTATTCTTCTTATCTTTTTTCGCAAAAAATCTAAATTTAGAGGTCTGATTTTTTAAGCTAGAATGTTGCTATTTTTTTCCAATGGAGTTTAATGTATTTTTTTTTGTTTTTGTGACCTAGGGTTGCATTGGAGTTGAAGTATTTTAATTGCAAAAATGCCAAAGATAGACCCATTTTGGCACTATGGTGAGCCCGAGGATGGAACAAATAGGCAAAATTTGAGTTGCAAATTATGTGGGCATCACATGTCGAGAGGGGTTAACAGGTTGAAATACCATCTAGCCAAACTACCTGGCCATGATGTTGGCCTTTGTACTGCAGTGACCCCAGAAATCATGAGATCTTCCCATAACGCCATCCATGAAAAACTGAGAAAGAAGGATGAGATCGCTACAAACAATGTTGAGCTTGCAGCTTTTGGCCAAGCAAGAAATGTAGGTGCATCTCTATCTACCACTATCAGTGAGGGTAGTGGGAGGGGCTCCACAACTTCACCTCTTGGGAGGGCGGGGCTCTCATCCCATTTTGTTGGACTAGGATCACAACCTTCTATCAAGTCAATTATAAAGAAATTGGAAAAGGTAGAACCGGAGTCACATACCTCTCAACATTGTTAAAAACAATCCATTTTGGCAGTTGATGTGTGATGCCATTGCAGTAGTTGGCCCAGGGTATAAAAGTGCCACCTTTGAGGAGTTGCGGGGCCCAATCCTTCAAGCAGAAACAAAGGACATCGGTGCTAGGTTGACAGAGTTCAGGCAGTCATGGGAGAGCACTGGATGCACAGTCATGTCAGATGGGTGAACAGATGGTAAGGGTAGAACCCTTATCAACTTCTTCGTACATTGTCCTAGAGGTACCATGTTTGTAAAATCAGTTGATGCATCGACACATGTAAAAGATGAAACACTTTTATGTGAGTTGATGGATGGGTTCATCCAGGGACCAGGATATTGGGGTGCACAATGTTGTGCAAGTTATTATAAATAATGCAACTAATTATGTGGCTGTTGGCAAGATGCTTATGGATAGGTACCCCTATTTGTTTTGGACTCCATACACAGCTCGTTGCATTGATTTGATGTTGGAGGATATGGGGAAAATTCCCTTTATCAAGGTGGTGCTTGATCAAGCTAGGAGCATCCCCAAGTTCATTTACAACCATGCATTTGTTCTTAGTCTCATGAGGAGGCACACCAAAAACAAGGAGTTGAAGTGTACTGCAATCACGCGTTTTGCCACCACATTTATTACTCTTCAGTCTTTGCTTCAATGTCAGTTTGAGTTGAAGCAAATGTTTGTTTGTGATGAGTGGCGTGATTGTGCTTACAGCAAAAGAGAGGATGGGAAAACCATTGCCAAGCTGGTGTACACTGACTCCTTTTGGGAAGGAGTGGAGGAAGTGTGCTCGGTGAGTGAACCTTTAGTAAGGGTTCCGAGACTTGTTGATGGTGATAAGCTTGCAATGGGCTATTTATATGAGGCCATGGATAAGGCCAAAGAGGCCATTCAAAATTTCTATGTGAGAAAGGGTACCCCAGGGCATAGCAGACACATGTTGTTATGGCATTTGATTGATACTTGATGGACTGGGATGCCTCATCGACCCATTCATGCAACATGACTCTTCCTCAACCCCGCATTTGCCTACAAATGCAATTTTGATTATGATGGTGAGGTTTTGGTGGGGCTTCTCACTTGTATTCAGAGGATGATACCTGATTATGACACTCGCAATGTAGTCAATCGCGAGATAGAGGTGTATCGGGATGGTGTTGGAGTATTTAGCTTTGGTGATGCTATTTGTGACATGATCGAATTCATGCCAGGTAAGTGATTAACTTATTAGAGCGTTTTAAGTTTTCACCTTTATTTGAAAGATGAATTATGATTTATTTATATTTATTTCCTATTTTAGTTTTCCAAAGTTGAATGTAATGAAATGTAATTTAGTTATCTTTCTTTCTTGTTTGGTGTAGCCACTTGGTGGCGAACCTATGGTGTGAGGACACCAAATTTACAGAAATTTGCCATTAGAATCCTTAGCCAAACCAATACAGCTTCGGGATGTGAGCGGAATTGGAGTGTATTTGAAAAAATACATGCAAAGAGACACAAAAGGTTAGAAACTTAGAACTTAGAATTTCAACCTAAGATATTATAATTTATAATTTAGAACTATGAATCTTTGATCCTCTAAGATATTATAATTTATTAATTTATTACCCTCTAAAGTCATAATTTTTTTTGTTACCCTCTTACAGGTTGGAGTTCACACGTCTTAATGACTTGGTGTATGTCCATTACAACCTCCGCTTGTGGATGACACAGATACAGAAAGAACCAGATGCAAATGCCATCTCCTTAGACAATATTGATATATTGTCTTAGTGGAGGGTGAAGATTGAGACTCCTATCATGGAGGAGTCACTTGCATGGCTAGAGGAGGGACAAGAGGAGGAGGAGGAGGAGGAGGAGGAGGAGGAGGAGGAGGTTGGAGACACCATGGAGGGTGATGTGCTAGCATCGCCACCACCTTCTGCACCGATTGATACATCTAGTCCTCCATCCATCGCTCAACGTCCAGTATTAGATGTAGGGCCAGGGCCTTCTGCTGCTACTTATAGTGCTAGGGGCAGGCCTGACAAAAGACCCATGATATTTTCCCGTAAAAGGGGAAGAGGGCATTGATATTAGATAGCTAGATGCTAGTTTTCCTAAGATACATTTATATATGTGATGCCATTTTGTATTGTTTAAACTTTATACACTTTTGAGTCCTTGATTGGACAACTATGATGTTTTAGACTTTCAGTATCGACTTTGATGTATCGTTTTATATTTGGCATGACTACATGATGATGATATATATTAGTGCTTTCTTCATATCTATGTTCCAATATGCCTTTCTGATGTTATTGTTGCTTTATATGTTTAAAATTCTAAAAAAAATGATTGTATTTTCTATTTTTTAATGTTTGCCGACTTTTGCCAATTTTTCCCGATTTTTTCGCTGATGTTGCAGAGAAGTTGTATTCGGGACCCTAGCCGACTTTTTGCCGAGGTTGACTTTTTCAACATTGGAAATTAGAGCATCCCAACCATTAGACAAACATATGCCATCAGACCGTAAGAACAAAAATATGCTGCAAACGTCACATTGTATTGATCTCTATACATTTCTATCATTCATATTACAATAGAGTACAATGAGGTCCCTTATATAAGAATAGATGACCATAAGAACCATGTCATAATAGGAATGCTTGTTCAACCATCTCCATAACTATCTCCAACAATGTCTCCTTAAACTCTCAAGTCATCCCATGAGATCTTCATCCTGAATTTATCTCCTTGTCCCCATCTTTTGAATCATTCGTAGACTTTGTGCATTATATGTATTATTACATTTTGTTTTGTCGCCATCAAATATCACACATGATTTATTCATTTAGGATGGGGAGATGCCTTGAGGAGCCATCTTTGTGGCATGTAATTTTGTGCTATAGGTTTAATTCAGATTTTGGCTCAACATGTGCTCGAAGTAGTGTCATTTTGGGGTTGTGTGATATAATCTCTTCCCCTCCTTTGTTTTGGATTTTAGGGTCCTTCATTTGCAAAAGGATTTGGGAGGTGTTACCCTCTAGATACTCTGCAGTGTGCCACATCAAATATTTCAGAGAGGTGGGGTCTTTTTTCACTGTAAAGGCTAAGTTGGGGCTTGTTGGTCTAGTGGGGCTCATGACCTGTGGTCGGGTCGGGTCATGGCAGGTCTTCTTGGTTTTCATTTCAAGGAGTATTGGCTTAGTGGCTCTGCTGACTGCCCTTTGGTGTGGTGGAAGTTTCCCATCATGTTGGGCATTTATGCCTTGGGTTGGTGTCTGATGCTTCTTGGGATGGCTCCACTAGGACACATGGCTTTAGGGCTCCCAACAACACTTCTTTTTATGCTTTGTAGAGGTGATTGCGCGTGTAAGGGTTGTTATACCCATCTTAGTACACCTCATTTATGCCCACTAGGACCTATTTTTCTCATGTATTGTTGACCATCCTCTTGGTTCGAGCATGCCAAATTTATGATGATGTCATCCTTTTGAAGAGACTGTACCACTTAAAGGACGAGTTGAGAGAAAAAACAAATCGTTGGGGTTGGTTAGGGCATGACACCCTCTTCCCAAGCTCAATGTTTCATCAAGTTTCAACAATTCATCATTTTTATTATTATTTCATGTCTTATGAGGTTTGGTCCCGGGCTTGTGGGTGACAAACCCTTAAAAAATTATTTTAAGTCACTTTACGTTATTTTAAGACGTTTTAAGTAGGTCAGCCCTAAAAAGGAGGTTAAGTTAGCCTAAGTCACATATAAATAAGGATAGCCTCATCATTTGTAACTCAATATCATGGGATCAAATAAAGTCATTTCTCTTTTTCTTCTTGTCTACCTTGGCTAAGTGGTGCAGACGTCTCTTCTTGGCATCTTGAAGCTTTAATGTGGTGATTTTTTGGTGGTTGAAGGTTTTACTAAATCTTGCAAGGCTTGTCTAAGGGGAAGAATTCTTGAGAGGGTTACTCTCTTCTTCTTTGCTCTTCTTTTGTGGCAAGATCTTTGGTTCTTTTGTCTTTCATTGTCAGAGATATCCAAGGTAAAAGTTAACTATTTTTTTTATGCATGATAACATTGTCTTGTAAGTGAGACATCCCTTCTTGGAGGGTCTCTCTTGTTAGGTCGTTGGCACCTCTCTTTGCCCTAATTAGGACAAGGCCAATACAACCTAGTGTTTCGATTTGTGCAACTTCAGAAGTTATTCTTATTGTAATTATATTGTATTTCCTTGTACCTCCTACGAGAGATTATACTGATGTAATTACTCATGTAAACTCTAAAAAGAATCAATGTAAACCCTGGGGAAAGAATACACAAGAAAAGAACAAAAAATAAAATTATTTAGTATTTCCCCAAGGTAGGTCGTGTTGAATTTTAGCATTAGCATAAATACTTAAAAATTTGCAGATTAACTTAAACAAATGACAAGTGCAGTAAAATAACATTCATCACATCAACACAATGGACACAAAAGTTTTTCACTGGGGAAACCTTTAAAGGACAAAAACCCCAAAAAGCATTAGTAGCTCATCTCGTAAATGAGATAACTTAGAAATTCTTCAAAAAGTTCCTCAAACCCCAATTTGGGTTTAACCACAGTTTACAGTAATTTTCTCAGCAAAATAAACTAAGGGCTTCAAACCCTAGGTACCAAATTTCCAGATCTGTCCAGAATGATTAAGATTGTCAAGAAACCAATCTGCCCAACATTTATTAGATCTTCTCGGAAAAATTAGGGCCTCCTCGAAAACCAAAAAGGACTGCCCAAAAATTAAGACAGGCTGCCCAGAATTAATTTTTACCAGCTCGGATCTTTACCAGCTGCCCGGATCTCTGTCAGTGCCTGCGTGTTTGACTTCTGCCCTGCTCGGAATGTTCTCGGTCTCTTCTTGTGATTGCTCGAATGGTAGACAGTCAACCCATGACTGTTAGGGCAGCCTGTGACTGCCCTTCTGCTACTGCTGAAGTGGTGGGCAGACCCACGTTGGTTGGGCCGAGGCTTTAAAGCCTGCCCGTAAGCCCTACGAGTCTACTATCTAGCAACCCGAGGCCTATAGCAAGCAGCCTGGGTTTGCTGGGAGCAGCCTGTGGCTGCTGCTAGCTGCCATGAGCTGAGAGCAGCGTGTTCAAGCCCTACAGGGCTGCCTGTAGGTGAACAGGGCTGCTGGAGGAGCAGTGAGACAACCCATGGAGGAAAATACCCAGCCCGTGAAGAACCCTACCCGAGCTTGGAAGAATGTGCCGTGAGGTGAAGGAGGGCTGCCGGAGAAGAAAGCACTCAACCTGAGTGCAAGAGAGACTACTGGTGTATCAACCGTGAAGAGGAGAAGGCTGTCATGGGGGAAGAAGAACTCCAGTTGATAGTTTTAGGGTGAAACCCTAATGCTGCAATACTTGATGTAGAAACCCTTAGCCTAGGGTTTGATCAATAAACAAAAGTGGATGACTTCTTTGGAGTAGTTGATGTTCTTATTGAAGGAGACTTAGCTTAGGATTTTCCTTCCATGGATGTGAGTGCCCTAGCTAGACTCATCCATGATAGGGAATCACACTAAACTTCACAACCAAGAGTTTCCTCTATGAGAGCAACTTCACTTGTAAGAGTAAGCGTATGTATAATAATGAAATGACTTGATCTTTTTTTATATCCTTCAGTCACCTGTAAGTGGACCAAAATTAGGAAAAACAAAGTAATAATATTTTATTCTTTCCTAATTTTACTTTTACCTTTTTACCTTTAAGTAGTCTAAAAGGTCCTTTGTGTATTTTTGACTTTTAGCAGAAGTCCTTATGTAACTTTGACTTTCACCTTTGGCCCCTTTTCCCTTGGTTCAAAAATACTTCTGTATTTTAAACTTTTACCTGTGGTCTTTCCTGTGGTAAAAAAATACTTATGTATTTTTGACTTTTACCTATAGCCTTTTTTTTTTCAAGTTCCCCTGTGGTCCTTTTTCCCATGGTCCAAAAAGTACTTATGTATTTTTAACTTTTACCTGTGGTCCTTTTCTTGTGGTAAAAAGGTACTTATGTATTTTTGACTTTTATCTGTAGACTTTTTTTCAAGTGCCCTTCTGGTACTTCCTTGTGGTCTTTTAATTCCATTCAAAGTAGATCATCATAAACCAAGAGAGTTACTAATGCTTTTATCTCACACTCTGTGTGACACCAAGATTAGGTACTAGGGTAATTTAACCAAGGGTAGCTAAGCCTTGGAGAAGTACACAAAGCCGATAGATCAAGGGTCAGAGTGTCACACATGCCTAGACCAAGTCTAGGGCTTACAGTGCCTTCCTAGTAGCAGAACAGGTGCCTCAGCCATAGGCTGCATAATTTGACCCCAGGTCAAATACTTGGTAACAGACCAAGTGCCTCCATTCTCGAAGAGAATGGCTACTCAGAACTAAGCTGAGTCTACCAGTACTAGACTGGTCCACATTGTGGTCCCGGACCAAATGTCTACCATTCAACAGAATGGTCACTCAATATTGGGTTGAGTCTACGCAGGGCAGAGCTTGGTCTATATCATGGTCCCAGACCAAATATATACCATTCAACAGAATGGTCACTCAACACTGGGTTGAGTCTACATCGTGGTGCTGGACTAGGTGTCCCCATTCTCTGAAGAGAATGGCTCTCGATGCTGCTTAGAAAAATCAACACTTCCTCTCAGCGAGAGGCATTCTCTGCCATACCAAGCTTGTCACGAAAGTACACGAACTTTGATGCTAACAGAGGCTTGGTCAAGATATTTGCAATCTGTTCATTTGTACGAATGTACTGGAACTTCAAAGCACCTCTTTGCACCAGGTCTCTAATGAAATGATTGTTGGCCACTTTTCCCCACTTGCGCGACCCAGGTTCTGCGCAGCCCATTGATCCAACAACTACCCGAGATATCGGCCTGATAGAGCAAGCCCCATCGGCAACACTTGCGAAGCAGGCGCAGTCTCACTCGAGATATCTCATAGATGGGTAACCGTCGGAATCATGTTTTTGCAATTGTCGGGGAAGTATAGTCCCTTGGCTTGCAACCAAGGAGCTCAACGAAGGCAGCAGGGCGGTTGGACAGAGGAGTCGACTCTGCGCAAATGAGCACAACTGTATGTCATCGCGCGTGACCTAACTTTCCTTTCCCCCTCGCAGCTGGCGCAACTCGTGCGGCGCAGCTGACTCACATCAATCGGCTCTATGACTTAAGTCGGGGTTCATAACAGGAATTATACATAATGATATATATTTATACAGTTTCATTTCAACAAGATATTCTGTTCATCCATCTACCAATTGCAAGAAACTAACAGAAACTGAACCACATTTAACATTATACGGGAAGCAACTATTAATCAATCACATAAACATTCACCACATCAATCATTCATTTGGACACAAGAAATAACGTGGAAACCCATCTGGGAAAAACCACCAAGGTGCTCTTCATCTGGCATGAGAAAGTATATAGCACCTTGCAGTCTGCGGGATGCAGACTGATCTTGAGATATGTCTTTAAGTTCAGACTCATAGTTCTCATGCTCTCTGGTTCGCTCTCCTATTCTACTCCTACTCCTAGCAGTCTTCTCTCATTCCAGTCAGATCTGCGGCTCAATAGCCCCTCTAATGCTACCATACTCTTCCTAAGTATACTCTTCTGATCGCTATGACATTACAACAGATCTGCGGCTCAATAGCCCCTCTAATGCTACCATACTCTTCCTAAGTCTACTCTTCTGATCGCTATGACATTACAACATAATCGGCATCCCCTTGCATGGATTACCGCTGAATCACAAACTACTACTGAAAACTGAACAAGGATCAAGGAAAACCTTACAGACCAACCCTCTAACCATTGTATCCTTCTTATTTATACTAATTTACATGGTCACGCAGGGGCAACTGCATCCCGACAGTTTGTTAGCCGTCACCATCAGCCGCCCCTCTGGTTACAGCTGTGGTGATCATGACTTGACACGAGGCACTATCGACCTGACTTACAAATATCTTCTCGTACTTGCATAGCTGTAGGCTTACGCCTCCTTATACGACCATGATCTGGATTCTGCATCTGTCGCTTTCTAGCTGTTTTACCCCTTGTGCACTTCTGCGCTCGCCTTTCCTTTGCCGCGCACTTCTTCGTTTTGCCTTCGCAGGCCCTTTTCGTCCTTTGCGCTCTCCCTTTGCTTCTATCGTGCGCGCGGTGCATTTTCCTTGGTTGCGTGCGTGAAGTTTCTTCTTATGCCCCTTTCCTAGGCCAACAATGATACCTCATTTCACTGTGTTTCGATCTATCATGAAACGCTGGGTTCTCTGAAAGTTAAATGCAACTTTGATTATCGCAATAGATGATCGTTGAGTCAAGCTTTCCCCCGAATAGATCAGATATCAATTTTCTGAGCCAAATTGCTTCCTTGCAGGCATCACTTGCAGCATACACTTTGCCTCAGCTGTACTCTGAGCCATGGAAACATGCTTCCTGCTGGCCCAAGAGATCATTGTAGATCTCATAATGAAGAAGTAACCGGAGGTACTTTTCTGGTTTACTGCACTGCCAGCCCAATCTGAATTAGTATATCCAGATAACATTACTCCACTATTGGAAATAATCCCGAGCCCATAAGTGTTGGACATGCACTGATTCAGAGCATTCTCTGTGTCTGGTCTCGTATGCACGAGGTACATCCAGGGTCCAAAAAGTTGTCTAGAGTAGAGTCCATACTCTATGAACTGGTAGCTGAGTCACCCAACTTTGTTAAGTGGATAGTCATGGGAATGCCCATAGACTTGTAGTCCTGCATCCCAATTCTTTGCAAGATGTCCGCTTCATATTTTCCTTGTGTTAGGAATATCTTGCTTGGCTTTTGCCAAACTTCTAAGCCAAGGAAACAATGCATCAACCCGAGATCCTTCATCTCGAATTCAGAGGTAATTTCCCTCTTACACTATTCTGTCAACTGTTCATCACTTGTAAGAAACAAATCATATATATAGAGAACAAGTATCAAGACATGATTATGAACAACCTCAAAGTACAAGTTAGACTTGTTTGTACTTGTGAAAAATCCCAAGTTATGGAGCAATCCATCCATCCTCGCATACCAGGCTCTTAGAGCATACAAGGATTTCTTCACAAAGCCTTCAGGTTGTTCAATATGAGCTTCCTCCTCAATCTTACCATTTGAGGAAGACTGTCTTTATATCTATCTGAAGTAATTTCCATCCGAATAATGCAATAAGTGAAATGATGGTTCTAAAGGGAGTATACCTGGAAACAGGAGCAATTGTCATTTTTGACTTTCCTGTTGGTTTGGGAATAACTTCCCACACATCATTCTTCATGATTGAACTGTACTCTTCAGTCATGGCATCAACCCATACCTGTTGACTTGTTCTTCTTTGGAAGGTTCTCCACTGTTAAGCTGACTCATAAGACCTGAGTACTTATGTGGTCTTTCTCTAAAAGTCCTGAGAGGAGCTTAATGCTTCTCGCCTTATGATCTCCTTTTGTATGGAGGAACTTCAAGTAGTTCTTCTGATGGACTTTTAGTGTTCCTCTAGAACATTTGGAATTTGATCCTCAAATTCCTCTTTCTGTCTCAAGGTTTCTGAAATTGGAAACTCTAGTAAAGGTACTTCATCTTCCTTTGAAAGCCCTTGTGTTTGAAACACAGCTTTCTCATGGAAGACCACGTCTCTGCTGACTATCTTCTATAAGCCTGGAAGTGCTGTGCAGTGAAGGTGTTCAAACCTTCTATGCCACAACTCTCATGGATCAATTGCATGAGTAGAATCCTCAGAAGCCCTGTAAAGGCCTCCCTCTTGAAACCCAATCTGTACTGCTGAGCTTAGGTCTTCATTCTTTGCTAGTGTTCCACGGGGACTTGCCCTCCAAGGTCGAGAGCTCGTCCCCCTTGCCCCCCATGCCTCGGGGGCTTGGGGGCTCCATCCGAAACGTTTTCCCTCGCCCCAATTTTGGCGAAACTTGGGGAAACGCAGGGGGAAGCTCGTTCCCTTGTTTTGAAGTGCGCACCGGTGAAGTGGGGCTCTTAAGTGCTCCAATAGTAATGGTAATGTTAAATTCTTAAAGTAAAAGTGGTATTTAATTTTTACTTAAATTTTTAACATTACCATTAATTGTTTCAGGATGTTTGAGAGTGGTTCCAACCTCATCGGAGTTCATATGCAAAAAGTAGAATTTTAAATCCCATTCAAGATTCAACAGACTTAACAGTTTTCAAGATTTCAGGATTGCAACGTTTCCATTGGATTTTATCATGTATGAGGTTAAGGGATTGTCATTTAATCAAGCAGATCAACCTCTCTATGTACCTTGATGTTGGTGGTTCTAATTGTTAAACTCCTCTATCATGACCTTAATCAAAATGTACCCTTTAGTCAAACAAAATCACTTATTAAGCATGATTTTTTTTCTTCTAAATCTACCTTATTTTAATGCTTGGTTTAGGAAGTTTCATCAAAATTGTAGGGTGTTGAGTAATGTCCTTTGAGGATCAACTTCGAGATTCAAGGTAGAGGCAAGCGCTAAGAACCTAGAGGAGGCGGGCATATAGTGCTATTGATGAATAAGATCTCAATATAGGATTAATATTTCACTCTTGCATATTTGTATGTTGGACTTCAAATCCTCAAATAATGTGATGCCCTCTAGAATCATGAAGAAATAGGGTCCTCGGGTCACACTTCCTCATTACAACATCTATGCCATGGATTTACACAATGTTGAAATGTGTTGAATCATTGAAGAATTAGACTATATCTATAGGGAGCAGCTTAAACTATATTTATACAAGATGAATTGTTAATGCCGAGATTTATAATAATATATTTTTTATAATTTTTATGACCTCGACGTCCCCTCGTCCCTCCTGAATTTCCCTAAAATTTGGGGGTGGTCTCCACACGTCCCCAACGTGCGTTTCCCCACTCCCACGCTCCTGCATCCCGGAAACTTGGGGTAACATTAATCTTTTCCCATAGAAGGACTTTCTTGTCGATAAAGAGGACTCTGAAGCCCTTGTCCTCTAAGCTAGCAACAGATAGAAGATTCTTCTTTAAACCAGGAACATATAAGACATCATCAATATGAAGAACCGTACCTGAGACAAGTTGAAGTGAAGTTCATCCAACTCCTTCAATCTTGTAGGTGGAGTCATCTCCAAGTTCTACTTGAGTGGTGAACTTCTTCTTTTTGTAACTGGTGAGAGCTTCTTGGTTACTTGTCATGTGCTTGGAAGCACCACTGTCCACCAACCAAGTAGTGGCACAATCTGTGAAAGAACCAGTGAGAGCAGAAATCAAGAGGTACTCTCTTCTAGGCTCTTCATCCTTGTTAGCCTTCTTATTCTTTGGTTCTTCATCTTCTTCTTCCTTTGCTTCTGCAGCAGATGCTTGAAACCTTCTCTTGGGTTTCTTCTTGTTCTGCCTGTAGTTTCTAGCAAAATGTCCAAACTTGTGGCAACTATAACATTCCACTTTTGACATGTCAAAAAAATTACCCTGAGGTTTCTTTCCCTTTTTTTGCCGAGGGAAAAGGCTTCTTGAACTTCTTTGTCTTTGCTGCAAGTGTAAGGTTGTCTTCTTTGATTACCTTGCCAGAGGTCCTTGCTTCTTCTTCTATGCAATCATGCCGAAGCCTTTCAAAGGTTGGCTGATTCTCTCGTCCACTGACGGATGCCATGAAAGTTTCCCAAGAGCTTGGGAGACCATTAACCACTATTTGCACAAGGTCATCATCATCAACAATAATACCAATAGCAATGAGTTGATCTGGTACTTGTGCAATCTTCGTGAAGAAGGAACCAACGCTTTCATCTTTGTTCAACTTCAAAGTTTGTATCCTCTTCTTCAAGACTCTTTTATGACTGGGAGCCTTCTTTTCATATAGGTTGACCAAAGTATCAAAGCATTCTTTAGCAGTCTTCAAAGATGTGATGTTGGGCATCATTGACTCTCTAAATCATAGATGATTCTTCTAGCCTTACCTTGCTTCCTATTGTAAGCAAGCCTTTCAGCATTTGATGTTGGCTCTTCAATGACATTAAAAACAATGTCATTCAAGTCATTCTCTTCTAAAATGGCTGATAACTTGGCCTTCCAGGAGTTGTAGTTGGTTGAACTAGAGAGCTTATCTTTCGGTTTGAAACCATTGGTGGCCATCTCTGCCACTTAGTCAAATGTTAGATCTGCAAATCTTATTCCAAGATCTAGAAAAACAACAGCAGTGTCCCTTTACTGTGTTTGTACATGCTAAGCTCTGATACCATGTTGAATTTTAGCATTAGCATAAATACTTAAAAATTTGCAGATTAACTTAAACAAATGACAAGTGCAGTAAAATAACATTCATCACATCAGCACAATGGACACAAGAGTTTTTCACTGGGGAAACATTTAAAGGACAAAACCCCCAAAAAGCATTAGTAGTTCATCTCGTAAATGAGATGACTTAGAAATTCTTCAAAAAGTTCCTCAAACCTCAATCTGGGTTTAACCACAGGTTATAGTGATTTTCTCAGCAAAATAAACAGAGGGTTTCAAACCCTAGTTACCAAATTTCTAGATCTGTCCAGAATGATCAACACTGTCAAGAAACCAGTCTGCCCAACATTTATCAGATCTGCCCGGAAAAATTAGGGCCTGCCCGGAAACCAAAAAGGACTGCCTAGAAATTAAGACAGGCTGCCCAGAATTAATTTTTACCTACCTGGATCTTTATCAGTTGCCCAGATCTCTGTCAGTTCCTACCCGTTGACTTTTGCCCTGCCCGGAATGTTCTCCGTCTCTGCACTTGACTGTCTGAATGGTAGATAGTCAACTCGTGACTGCCCTTCTGCTGCTGCTGAAGTGGTGGGTAGACCCACGTTGGTTGGGCCGAGGCTTTAAAGCCTGCCCGTAAGCCCTTTGGGTTTGCTATCTAGCAGCCCGAGGCCTGTAGCAGGCATCCCGGGTCTGTTGGGAGCAATCGTGGCTGTTGCTAGCTGCCGTGGGCTGAGAAGAACCTGTTCAAGCCCTACGGGGGCTTCCTGTAGGTGAACAGGGCTGCCGAAGGAGCAGTGCGATAACCCATGGAGGAAAGTACCCAGCCTGTGAAGAACCCTGCTCGAGCTTGGAAGAGTGTGCCGTGAGGTGAAGGAGGGCTTCTGAAGAAGAAAGCATTCAGCCCGAGTGCAAGAGAGACTGCTGGTGAATCAACGGTGAAGAGGAGAGGGCTGCCGTGAGGGAAGAAGAACTCCAACTGATAGTTTTAGGGTGAAACCCTAATGCTGCAAATCTTTGATGTAGAAACCCTTAGCCTAGGGTTTAATCAATGAACAAAAGTGGATGCCTTCTTTGGAGTAGTTGATGTTCTTGTTGAAGGAGACTTAGCTTAGGATTTTCCTTCAATGGATGTGAGTGCCCTAGCTAGACTCATCCAAGCTAGGGCATCACACTAAACTTCATGACCAACAGTTTCTTCTATGAGAGAAGCTTCACCTGTAAGAGCAAGCGTATGTATAATAATGAAATGACTTGATCTTCTTTTATATCCTTCAGTCACCTGTAAGTGGACCAAAATTAAGATGAACAAAATAATAATATTTAATTCTTTCCTAACTTTACTTTTACCTTTTTACCTTTAAGTAGTCTAAAAGGTCCTTTGTGTATTTTTGACTTTTTTACCAAAACTCCTTATGTAACTTTGACTTTCACCTGTGGTTCAAAAATACTTATGTATTTTAAACTTTTACCTGTGGTCCTTTTCCTGTGGTAAAAAAATACTTATGTATTTTTGACTTTTACCTGTAGCCTTCTTTTTTTTCAAGTGCCCCGGTTGTCCAAAAAGTACTTATGTATTTTGAACTTTTACTTGTGGTCCTTTTCCTGTGGTCAAAAAGTACTTATGTATTTTTGACTTTTATCTGTAGCCTTTTTTTCAAGTGCCCCTGTGGTCCTTACCTGTGGTTTTTTAATTCCATTCAAAGTACATCATCATAAACTAAGAGAGTTAGTAATGCTTTTATCTCACACTCTATGTGACACCAAGATTAGGTACTAGGGTAACTTAACCAAGGGTAGCTAAGCCTTGGAGAAGTACACGAAGCCCATAGATCAAGGGTCATAGTGTCACACATGCCTAGACCAAGTCTAGGGCTTACAATGCCTTCCTGGTAACATACCAGGTGCCTCAGCCATAGGTTGCATTATTTGACCCCAGGTCAAATACTCGGTAACAGACCAAGCGCCTCCTTTCTCCAACAGAATGGCTACTCAGAACTAAGCTGAGTCTACCAGTACTAGACTGGTCCACATCGTGGTCCCGGACCAGATGTCTACCATTCAACAGAGTGGTCACTCAATACTGGGTTGAGTCTACCCAGGGCAGAGATGGGTTTATATTATGGTCCTAGACCAGATATCTACCATTCTATAGAATGGTCACTCAACACTAGGTTGAGTCTACACTGTGGTCCCGGACCAGGTGTCCCCATTCTTCGAAGAGAATGGCTCTCGATGCTGCTCAGAAAAATCAACAGGTCGGCCCTAGTCTAACTGTCAAGTTGACCCCAGTAATTTTTCACTTGGGAAAATCAGTATAAATAGGAGGCGCCCCTCCTCATTCTATCATACACACAACAAGTTGCTCCAGCAGAAAAGGTGCGCTAGTGCAGTCAAGGAGAGTGTTTTTTGGATTTGTGTCTGAGAGAGACATTTTCTCTCTCTTTCTTCTTCTCTCTGCTCTCAAGAGCTATCATCTCTATACGAATGTTTGTTGGGTTTTTCCTGATTGGGTTTCCCAAGATAAATTCTTGTGTTCTTTGTTTATGTGCTTTGTCTTTCTTCTAGATATCGTATTGTTTATTTGCAATTAACTTATACTGCTATAATCTTGTAAAAACTAACACGGTATCATAGTAGTTATAGAAGAGGTCATTGCCGGAAGCCAGGGTTTGACGTTCCAAGGCCTTCCGTCATCTCTTCAGCAGAAAAATAGCTGTGGAAACTTCGCTGTAAGGGAGGTGCATCTTTTGGTGGTGTTGTCCGCCGATTGCACACCAGCAGTAGAAATCTTTCGAAAGCTGCCTCCTCACTTGAGAAAGTGGGAGAGGTGTGACCTTGGGGGCAAGCACAGAGCTAGGTACTGTCACCTACTCTTAGCTCCTCTGTTTAGGCTAACTCCTAACGAAGCCAAGGGGGGTAGTCCCTAACAAAGAGTTTTCTATGGCTCAATGTTTAAGTTAATTTTTAGATGTTTCGGATGTGGATGGGTGTTGTTTAGGAGTTATTGTGATTTAAGATGATTAATGTGATGAATTGAGCACACGACAAAGCAATCCACGTTGCTATCACTGGAATTAAAACATAGACAAATATTTGAGCAATTCACGAAAATAAATAAAGCATTCATAGATATGACTTATAATCAAACATTCACTGGACAAATGGCCCAGATTATCAACAATGCTAAAAGATGGAACTAGTGCCTATGGAGTAAAATTATCGAAGATGCTTCGTGTTTAGAAAGATGTGAATCCCAAAAGATGCCAGTGAATGTTAGGTTTTGCAAGTGCTCATGGTAATTTTTAAGAGTTTTTAACAGTGGTCTTGCTTTAGGGTGTCAACAAAAAGGTTTATCAAAGCCAGGAGACTCTTCTAAGTTGCCTTCGTTGAAGACATGTCGGGCCCGCCCAGTATCCCAGGCTGATATTGTCAAGTGACCAGCTAGTTGAGAATCTATGACAGCGGGAGGTTTCGGCGCCACTACTAGGAAGTACTTTGGAAGAATCCCTACAACGCCGGTGTGTTGGTTACGGGGTGTTTAAGTGTTATTAGGTTACTCTTGCGGGGTTTAAAGATCCAGTGCCGTTTTTGGGTACTCCGATCTAGGATCGGTCATAGCATACTCCGGCAAGGAGGGAGGGGGGTTAATTAATTAAAGGGGCGTGAGTTGCAAATTTTATTAAGTTAATTAATTAAAACCCTCCGACAGAGAGCGCTCTTGACCTCGTCTTATGACAGTGGTTCAAAAGACTTAACTAAAGTAGATGAAACTAATGTAAGGGTTGTGCAAACCTAAGATGCTCTCCGATAGAGAGTGCTCTTGACTTGTGTTTCTGCAAGTTCAAGAGTCTTACTTATGGATGATTTGGTTAAACAAACACAACAATTAAGATGAAAGTGGTTGATTAAACTCTCCGACAGAGAGTACTCTTGCTCCACCTTACGGTGAGATTCAAGAGATTTTGGTTCTTTTTATGATTTGACAATTATATGAAGATGCCAAAATGCAATAATTAATCTAGCAATCAGTGTTTATACTAAGGAACAACTAGCTATTAGTGAAAATGGAAATTAAGTATAATCAAAGAACTAATCTAAGTGCTTAAAGAAAACTACAGTAAGAAAACATGAAAAATAACACAAGACACACTTCCCCCAAATAAGGGAAGTAGAAAAGAAAGGAGACTTGCTCCCAGTAGCCCTTTTTATTAGTCTTTTACAATGGTGACTTGTTCTTTGCTTCTTGGAAGAATAGGGGAAGAAGGGGATGAAAGAAGAGGGAGAGAGTCTTTTTTGTTCTTTTGCACCCCTTGCTTGTTTGTGGCCTTTGGGCTTTCCTTCACCTGCTTGAAACTAAGAGCTCTAGACACACACTTGTTATGATATTAGTTGATAAAAATAATTTGAAATTAAGTCTACAAACTAGCTAAAAACAACTACTCAAACTTACCCAAAAGAAGGAAGAAAAGATGAATGAAAAAGGGAAGGCAAGAGAGGTAAAAGAGGGGTGAATAGAGGACAATAGGCAAGTAAAAGAAGGCTGGAAACTAAGGGAAGAAGAGGGCTGCAAATCAGAGAAAGAAGGCTGCAAATGAGGAAGAAAAAGGCTGAAAGTACAGCTCGAAAGATGGCCACGAAAGATGACGGAAATGGGCTGCAAAAAGGGAAGAAAGAGGGCAAAAGAGGGCTGTCCAAAAAGTACAAAAGTGAGGAAAAGTGGACAGCAAAGGATAGGAAATAAAGGTTGCAATAAAAGGGCAAAAAAGGCTGCAAATAATAAACAGGGCAGCCAACCGGGGCAAAGGCTTGGTGAATGAATGTTCACTTTTAGCCCAAACCATGCCCTAACCCTAGAAATAAAGATTTTATGAAATTTGAAAGATGAATAATGATGAAACAAACACTCAAACCTGTGATACTTTGATGGCGTTTGGATTCGTTTGAAGCTTGAAAATCCGGAAGTTTCCTTGGCTTTGAGAGGAGAGGATGCACCTGAACTCAAACTCCTACTTGCTTCAATGAGATAACGTGCACAATTTCAACTTAAGACTTGCAAGGAATGGATTAGATCATGTATGTTTGGTTAATAAAAATATAAAGAGTATATCATATAACTGAATAATCAATAATACTTTTAATTCATAAAAACAAAACCATAAAAGATTAAATTGGAACATCAAATAATCAATCTTACGTGCTTATAGAAGCCTTCTAAAGCATGAGCTATTATCCAATTCTAAGCAATAAAAGACAGAAATTGAAACATTTCACCGCATTTCACCAATTGTTCATCCACATTAACACACCATGTATGCCTCCAAAGCCTTAAAATTTTATTCCACGGTTGCAAAAGCAACAAGCATGACAGTAATTCACCAGAGGTTCTTTGCATCAATCATTCACTCTTATAGAGTTGAAAGAGCCTCTATTTATACAATGAGAGAGTGCTAGAACCCTAAAACCAAACCTCACAACCTAACCGACTTGGCCACCTAACAGAGAAGCCAAACCTAAGACGGAGAGCTGGGAGTGAGGGGAGGCCTTCACCTAGGCAAGGCGCCCCCACTACAACCCTGAACAACCAAATCAAGCCACAGATGAGCTCACACGTGTGGAAGGCGCCCTCAGGAGAGAGAGGGGCGTGAGCTGTGAAGGAGACATCTGGTGATGTAGGTAAACCACCTTTTAGGTTTGGCTGGAGCCTGTGCTAGGTCTGGGAAGGCTACTGATGGTGTAAGCCTCAGTCTTTACCTCTATCAAATCACTGGACCAATGAATGCTCTCCATCTCATTTTTTAGCTGGAGATGACATGTCTGCTAACTGATAATAAATTAATTGCTCACTTAATGCTGACTGAAGCTGAGTTATGATAACTCCAATCATCATAAATGCCCAATGAGATGTCATTTAGCTTTTTATTTCGCTGAATTTGGATTAATTTGGAGAGTTTTAATTTTCTCCAAAATAATCATTTTTTAATAAAAATTCATTTTTTTTCCGCAAAACTGACTTTTTTGAGAAAAAATGCATTGTGTGTCTGATTGTTGATCTAAAAGTTGGTTCTGACTGGCTGGCTGATCAAGAATGATTTTTGGTTTAAGGTTAGAGCCTTCAATAAATGAATTCGGAGTCAGGATGACCGATTTATTACAAACGGGTTTTTTCCATTTAATTTATGGAAAAATTAACCCAAAAAACTTAGGAAAAGTAGTTAAAAATTTAAAAATTTAAAAAATAATTTTTTCCCCATTCGAAAAAAAAAATTTTGAAATTTTTTTATATGTTCAGATGACTTAGGACATGACTATGATCTACCAAAATAATGTCTAGTAGGTTTATAACACTCAGTTGGGCTCTAATAACCCCCCAAGGCCCCTAATTCAACATCGGGCATTCCAGCTTTGGAGGAAGCGGGAGAAAACCTCGTCAATTATACTTGGGTGAAGGCAAAGCATAATTGTCAGGGGCAAAAAACTCCCTGGAATACCTTATTTGAGATTCTACGTCTCAGGAGACCGAACCACTCAAAAAAAATACCCTACTAGCACATTTATTACAAACCCCGCGGGGCCATGGTCAAAATTATTCAAATAAAAAACTGGCTAGCCAATGTTGGCTAGACAAGCAGATGGATCAACTGATACACTGGAATCAGACTTTGAACAAGTCTATCAACTGACGGCTCCTCAGTTAATCCAACTAAGTGCAAAATTAGTGGATAACAGGTGGAAGCAAAATCAAATTTGGAGAAGTTTTAATTTTTCACTGCGAGACACTGCGTGGAGAAATTAGGATGACAAGTTTCGGAGGCTTCCCACCACTGTTTTGGCTCGACCTCATCTTCCCTCAACTCACCTTGATAGGGCGCATCTATCTGGTAGGTTAGTTTCTCTAAATTCAAAAAATTATTTTTGACCTAATTCCTGCTTGGGTTTCTTGTTCAGATATGCAGACAAGATGATTGGAATGAAGTTTGAAGATCGTCTTGATGGGGCTACAAACTTCATATCCTGGAAGCCTAGGGTTCTTTTCATCTTAGAAGAAAATGATCTCTTGAAGTTTGTCAATGAGAAAGATCTAGGACCAGAAGCAGAAGAAGACAAGTCCTAGTGGAGGAAGTTTGATGCGAAAGCAAGAAGGATTCTAGTGGACTTAGTGAAAGATCACTTGGTTCTGCAAATCTCAAAATAGAAGACAACTAGAAAGATGTTCAAGACCTTGAAGAAGTTATTTGAACATAATAGCATCAATGTGACTCTCACATTGAGGAACCAACTATCAAATATGAAGATGGTTACGTTCGAATCAATTGCCTCATATTTCACGAGGATCACCGAACTTCGGGACAAGTTAAGGTCCAGTGGAGATAGTATTGAAGAAAAGGAGCTTCTCATGACCACTCTAAATGGTCTTCCACCATCTTGGGAGTCCATCGAAACCATAAGTGGTCAAACCAAGCTTCCCAAATTTGAGAAGCTATGGGTAGACTATACTCAGGAAGAGACCAGGACTGCGACAAGACAAAGACTCCATGGTCCTCAAGTTGAGGAGAATCAAGCCTTCATCACTCATGCCAAGAAAGGCAAGGGAAAAGGAAGGAAGTTTCATAAACATAAGCACTAGGCTAGGAGACCAAGTTCTTCTCCAGATCAGAGGGAAAAAAGGACCTATCATACATACAATGCTATAAGTGTAAGAAATATGGTCACTATGCAAGCAAGTGTTTTAGTTCAAACAAGAGGAAGCATGAAGCTTCAACAACTAATGTGGAAGATGGTAATCATCACAAGAAACAAAGAAATGAAGATCGTACACAATTCTTCTTCATATCAGCATTATCAGGTACTGTTCCCAACACAAGCGATACATGGCTCATAGATAGTGGTGCTTCTAAGCATATGATTGGTTATAAAGAGAACCTTTAAGAAGTTGTTGAGAAAGAATCCCATCTCTGTGTTTTTGGAGATGATGCCAACTACACTGTGAAATGATTTAGATCTACCTCTCTTCAGGTGGTATCCAATGACTTACTATATCTGAATGATGTGCTGTATGTACCTGGTATGAAAAGAAACCTTGTCTCCATCTCCGCCTTAGAAGACAAGTGATATAGAGTTACATTTGCAGTTGGAAATGTGCTTCATGGCACAAGAATTCTAGCATGAACACAACAAAAGTGATTGGTGTAAAGGAGGAAAGCTTGTATCGTCTGAGCAATCTACTAGCCGAAGCTCTTGTCCATGATTCCACTGACATCAATGAGCTATGGCATAGAAGACTAGCTCATCTAAACTATCAAGCTCTCCCAGCATTAAGGAACATGATGACAGGTCTACTAATGCTTCATGTAGATCATGATGGTGTATGTAGAGGATGTGCACTCGGTAAGAATACCAAGGGTTCCTTTCCGAAAGGTGAAATCAAATCCAAGGGAATATTGAATCTAGTCCACTCTAACTTGTGCGGACCCATGACGGCTACTTCATTGGGTGGTTACAACTACTATGTAACATTTATTGATGACCACTCACGAAAGACGTGGATATACTTCCTCAAGACCAAGGAATTCGAGGAAGTACTTAGCAAATTCAAGAAATTCAAAGCACAAGTCGAGCATTTTGTCAGGAAGAAGAATTAAGATCTTGAGATCAGAGAATGGTGGAAAATATACCTCTACATAATTCAATGATTTCTGCAAGGAAGAAGGAATTAAGAAGGAGCTCATAGTTCCCTATAACCCTCAACAAAATGGGGTTTTGTGGAAAGGAGGAACTGAATAGTTGTGGAGGCATCCAAAGCCATGATACATGGCCAGAGTTTACTAATGTTCTTATGGGTAGAAGCATCCAGAACAACTGTTTATGTACAAAAAAAGATGCCCTCATAAAATTTTGAAGAACATGACTTCGGAAGAAGCCTTCACAGAAGTGAAGCTAGAAGTGGGCCACCTCTGTGTCTTTGGTTGCCCAGTGTACATTCATGTGCCCAAGGATAAAAGGACGAAACTAGAATCTTCAGGCAAGAAGGGAGCATTCGTGGGATACAGTGAGTCTTCAAAGGCTTACAGAATATACATCCCAGGATTGAGGTAGATCGAAGTCAGTAGGGATGTGACCTTTGAAGAAAAGATGGCTATCCGAAAGGGAAGAGGATCTGATATGGAGATCGATGATGATGAAGAGATGAGATCATCTCCCCCTCCAGAAGTTAAGAGGGAGTCTGAAGAAAAGAATGAACCGATTGATTGCATTGATTCAGTTGAGCCACTTGATGCTCCCATAGATATGGAAGTAAGTCGGAAAAGACGTAGATGGGCACAACAAACATTGCAGGATGTTGAGGGGCACAAAGCTCCACATAGAATCCATCGGGAAAGAAAAAGACGTCAGAGGTTCTCGAGTTATGTAGCATTGATGAGTCACATCATTGACTCAGACCTACCACGTACGAAGAAGCATCCAGACACCAAGTCTGGAAGGATACCATGACGGAGTTCCAGTCCATCATGAAGAATGACGTATGGGATGTTGTACTGAGACCTGAGGGGAAGTCAGTAGTGACCTTCAAATGGCTTTTCAAGGTTAAACACGAAGCAAATGGTAGCGTGAAAAAACACAAGGCCAGATTTGTTGCCAGAGGATTCTTTTAGAAAGAGGGAATTGACTATGATGAAACATTTGCTCCTATGGCTCGATATACTTCCATCAGAACCATCATTTCAATTGCTTCAACTATGGGATGGAAGCTGCATCAGATGGATGTAAAGATCGCCTTCCTCAATGGTATTATCTAGGAAGAAGTTTACATTGAACAACCAAAAGGGTTTATTGTCCATGAGAAAGATTCTCACGTATGTAAACTGAAAAAGGCATTATATGGACTCAAGCAAGCACCTCGTGCTTGGTATGGACGAATAGACAGATACTTGGTAAACTTGGGATTCACCAAGAGTGATGCAGATCCTAATCTTTACTACAAAATTATGGATGATGAGCCATTGATTTTGGTCCTGTATGTGGACGACTTTTTTCTTATAGGAAACGAGAAACTAATTGGATGGTGTAAGAAGAAGCTTGCCTCTGAGTTTGAAATGAATGACCTCGGATTGATGCATTACTTCTTGGGATTAGAAATATGGCAAAGGCATAAGGAAATCTTCCTAAGTCAAGGAAAATACGCCATTGATCTTTTGAAGAGATTCGGGATGTTGGACTACAAGTCCATGGCTACCCCGATGGATGCAAATTTCAAGAAGCTGAAGGAGTCTACTTCAAATTCTGATATGATTGATCCCACCATGTATTGCCAATTGATTGGCTCTCCAGATCGGATATATGTTTTGGTGTGAATACTCTCAGCCAATTTATGAGTGATTCGAGGTAGATTCACTGGGTTTTAGCAAAACATGTTATCAGATACTTACGTGGCATTGTGGGATATGGTCTAAGATATGCTTCAGGATGTGATATAATATTGCAAGGATTTTTTATTCTCAGATTGGGTCGGGTGTGTTGTAGATAGTAAGAGTACTTTCAGGTGTTGCTTCAGTTTGGGCTCTACAGTGATTTCCTGGTGTAGCAGGAAGCAAACCTCAATAACACTTAGCACTACAGAGGCCAAGTATATGGCTGCCAGTACAACAACTTGAGAAGTAGTATGGCTTCGGAAACTCTTTGCTGGATTATTTGGTTAGATTCTAGGACCAACTGTGATTCATTGTGACAACCAGAGTTGTATATAGATGTCAGTGAATCCCGTATTTCACGATAAGATGAAGCATATAGAGATTCAATATCACTACATTCGTGATATGGTACAAAAAGGTGCGGTCGAGTTACAATATGTTTCGACAAATGACCAAGTTGTAGATATTCTTACCAAGACTCTTCTCAAGACAAAGTTTGAATACTTTCGCAAAAGACTTGGAGTACAAGAAATGCATCCCTCGTGGAGAGGGAAAATCAAGACTGATATCTATGAAGCCTTCACACTGGTGCCTCTACTTGTTTTGAATCTCAGCCTGGTATGGGAGAAATCCCATCGGCATTGTGAGACGGGCAGGTAGCAGGTGGCCGTGTACACTGATGACCGCTATATGTTTTGATTCTCAATATGGTGTTTTTTGGAGAATTCCCACTAGATCTTGAGATGAACTTGTAGTAGATGGTCATGTACACTGGTGGCCTTTGCTCGTCCTGGTTCTCAGCTTGATATGGGAGAAATCCCATCGACATCTTTAGACGGGTAGGACATAGACGGTTGTGTGCATTGATGACCACTATACGTTTTGATTCTTAATCTGGTGTTCTTTAGAGTATTCCCACCAGCTCTTGAGATGAATTGGTAGTAGCTGGTCGTGTACACTGGTGACCTCTATTGGTCTTGGTTCTTAACCTGGTGTTTTTGGAGAATTCCCACCAGCCCTAGTTCTCAACTTGGTGTAGGAGAATTCCCACCAACACTTGAGATGAACTGATAGTAGATGGTTGTGTGAAGCATGTCCTAGTTCTTAGGTAGAGACGGAGTTATAGCAGTTGAGATGCTGATTGCTGTACTCTCTGACAGACTGTGTAGAGTTGTAAAGCTGATAGATTTACCGACGGACTGAGTGGATCAGATTTTTGTTGACACCTCTCGACGGACAGAGACAGTGTTGACAACCTTCAGTATGTATAGAGATGATCGAGACAAATGAGATGTATAGAAGAAGACCCAGATGTTCGTGATGCTGATGATGACCATATCTGAAGAATACCTTTCTTGTTGAGAGGGAGTGTTGGAATTTGTGCAACTTCATAAGTTATTCTTATTGTACTTGTATTGTATTCCCTTGTACCTCCTACGAGACATTATACTGATGTAATTACTCATGTAAACCCTAGAATGAATCAATGTAAACCCTAGGGAAAGAATACACAAGAAAAAAATAAAAATAAAATTATTTTGTATTTCCCCAAAGTAGGTCGGCCCCAGTAATTTTTCACTTGGAAAATCAGTATAAATAGGAGCCGCCCCTCCTCATTCTATCATACACACAACAAGTTGCTCCAACAGAAAAAGGTGCACTACTGCAGTCAAGGAGAGTGTTTTTTGGGGTTGTATCTTAGAGAGACATTTTCTCTCTCTTTCTTCTTCTCTCTGCTTTTAGGAGCTATCATCTCTATATGAAGGTTTGCTAGGTTTTTCTTGTTTGGGTGGCCCAGGATAAATTCTTGTGTTTTTTGTTTCTGTGCTTTGTCTTTCTTCTAGAGATCCTATTGTTTATTTGCAATTAAGTTATACTGTTATAATATTGTAAAAACTAACATGAAATAGAGTGAGAGCGATGGAAATAACGTTGAGATTGAATGTCTCTACTGAAGATAAAAATTGCCCTCACCCACTAAGGAGCTCCTAGATGAGATGGTGTTGAAATGGGGAGAACGCAATGAGAGGAATATTGTGGATGAACATGGTATGATTTTCTTCCCCTATGCTCGATTTTGAGAAATTAAGCCTTCAAGCCTTGCACTTCTCATTAAGCCTTCAAGAATATAATCAATAGAGCTCCAAGAGGAGAAATACTCACAAATCCAACCATCACTACAAATGAAGAGAGCTACTCATTAAATAGAGTTGAGGTTCTTCTCCTTACAATAAAAGTTAAAAGATGATTTATTTTCTTAGATCCACTAATCTCACTATTACCCCTCATATTGGATTAGGTTTCACCCATGATTTTCATCATGATCTAGTTAGACATGACAAACACATTTTAAATGACTCTGATGGATTGTTTGACATATACAGGGGCTTTATTATGGATGTGACTGTGTTGCCGCTCCTGACTGACGTGCGTGTGTCAAAGCCCAAAAGTAGGCACACCGACCCAATGGCAACTACGAAAAGAGCAACCACTGTCACCACACTCCTCTCTTCCTTGCTTCAAGTTGCCTCTTCTACAACTCAAGGGGGGCTTCCCTAAGGTTAGGATCACTAAGGCAGATGCAAATAATGGGCAAGGTGAAACGAAGAGGATGCGTTAGAGAAACAGTTGTAGTATAGATGTAATTTGAATGTTGATGGGAAAGAGGGAAAGATCAATTCTCACAAATGGACTAGTCCCAGTACATCAAAGGGATAAATGGAGTCAAAAGGACAACTCACGAGGGCCTTGTGTCATATGTGACTAAGGGGGAGAGCTCGCTTGATTGAGCAAACCCTGATTAGTCAATGGTGCGGCTACTAGATTTGCTTCCTCCTAATTGCAGAAGATGCGCTATGCAAGCAAAAGATCGATACTACACAATCAAACTAGATGAAATGTAAACATTAATGCCTGTGTATGCACGCTTACAAAGGGAGAAGGCTAGCAGCTGCTAAGGATTTTCACCTTCCAATAAGATGATGGCATCTGTTTATGGTCTCTGACGCAAACATAGAAAAGAAAAATAGCTTCTAGCAACAATCACGCATTCATTAAAGCAACACAAGTTCATGCCACACACCAAAGAGTGCTCAATTACATTCATGAAACCCAAAATGATATTTTTGTATTAAGTTATGGGGAAAAATCCTCCCAGTTTTTTCCATCTTTACAAAGCAGAAGGCTAGTCCTTTTATAGAAGAAAAGAAAAGCCATTCTCACTTTATTTAAAAAAACAAATAATAAAATATTGTGAGGATAAAGGTGGGATCTTAGATTCCCTTTTTTCTCCATCGAAAATAAGGCTATCCTCCTTTATTTAATGAAACCTTGACTTTAGTGGTTTTAACTTTTACTTAACCCAAAGCCATGCCAAGCAAACAGGTTGGTTTATCCAAAACTGCCAACGGTTGCTAAGCCCTGGGTCAACAAGTGGCTTTGTTAACCATAACAAAGTTGTTCCCAAAACTCCATGTGATTGGTGAAAAGCATCTCCATCGATTGCCAAAAGAAATATGAGTTAATCTCTACGACTCAACTGCCATAATATTAAGACACGAGGTTCAACAGATGGTCACGCTGGCTATCCCACGTTCCACATTTCAGTCAAACTGCCACCAACATGTAAACTGTTACAAAATATCCACGACATCGTGAAACTTACGTGGAGCAGCAGCCTTTTGTGAATTTTCTTATAATTAGTTACTTCATGACACATGGGTTGTGAACTCCAGCTAGAAACTTCGTTGAGCTTGAGCTTAGGTGTTTGAACATAATCATGGCGTGATTTACCTGAAGGACCTGGTTGCCAATTGTTGCCACGCCACCAAAATCAACTTCAACTCGCTGATTCAGAACAAAGGGCTGCGAAGATGACAAGTGACTTAGAGGTGGATTTGCGTTTCTCCAAACTCCAGATGATTAATGCAACCAACTTGCGACAATGTTAATGCATTAAGTGTGAAACTCCTCGCTGCTAGCTGAACATAAAAAATAAACTTTGATATGTAAATTGATCTGGAAACACCAGTATGTCTGCGTCGTGAAAATCTCCAGGGAAATGCTGATTTCAGCACGGGGTGTGCTCTGCCAGCAATAGATATGTAATTGGCTATCAGTGTAATCGAGATTTAACCCAGACACGCGCTAACCAGTGGAGGAAACAACATTCTAGAATTCCACGTGAAGAAGAATGCGGCTAGGTGCAGGTGTGCACAGGCTCTGCCTGTTAATTGAATTTGCTGCGAAAGATATCACATGCATTTAGCTCAATACCGTGCCAATTATGGAGAACAACACGACCAATTTCTACAAAGGAGTGCGCGCTAAAGATCCCCTTCTCGATTGCTTAATGACGCGTGGAGAAACTAGCCCCTTCAAACCTGGTCCAACTCGAAGTTTATGTGTGATTGGCCGCCACAAAGAAATCGTCGTACCCAATCTGCCACCCAAGGAAATCTACGCATTGTGCAATCAGCCAAAATGGAAGGAAACCCGTGATCTCTGATTTAAACACTGCAAATGAATCCCGTTCAGCTGATCTGAAGATAATATCGACATAGAGCAAGTTTGCTGGTGTTCAGTATTACTCATATCGTGCAAATGGCGCCTAAGAGAGCTTAATATTTTGCAATCTCATTGATGCCTGGCGTTTGGTTTGCTTAACATCTGCATGATTTATTGGCACTTATGCTCTCGTGGATTTCTCGCTTTGGCTTGTGTGTCGAGCTTTAGTGGGATTCAAGTTCATCTTGGGATCATAGTGCTCATTTGCTTGCTCTAGCACAATAGCAACCACTGCATTCTTGACACCTCGGATTTTTTCGAGTGCAGTTTCAATAGATTGTGAGCAACTTGTGCAAGTCATTCCCATGATTCTTATACAACATATCGCCATGAAACTATCCTCTGAGCCATCCTTAGTTAATCGTGCCTCAAATCCTACTTCTTCTATGACTTCTTTAATGGAATTTTAGGACCCCCATTACTTGCAGCTGGAACTCTAGGAGAGACTTGTTTGATGCTACCCATTGACCTATTTGATTTTTTTATTTGCTACATCCAACACATCATAATATGGTGTCAACCATATGCCTCCTTCAATTTTATATCTGTCTGTTGCCTTCTTAATGATCCAATTCATCTGTCAGTGAAGACTAACTTATAATAAAGTTTGGGAAAAACAATAATCACCCTCAGCACTGAATATGTTCCGGCACACCTTTTATTTTAATCAACCTTGTACCCGCAATTGTGACGATGACCAATGCTAGAAGATGATATTTGCCCTCAAATTTTCTTCTATGTTTTGTTGCTACAGGACTGCACCCTATTTGGACAAACCTTAGGTTGATGCTGGTGCATGTCCTTTAACTGCCATGGCTAGCCTCTTAGAAACCTGTTCAAATGGGAAGGTAACATCTGGCTCCATATGGGGACGTGTGCTCTCCTTGAGAGTACATGAGAACCTTAGCTTCTCTTATTTCAGACCAACTAACCGTGTAGTGGGGATGGCTCAATTCACATCCAATACACTTATTACAAAACAAAGAAAAGCATACTGAAAAACTTTAAGTGCTCATGCAAGAGCTTTATTCTTCCTACCTAACCTAATTTAACTTGAGGTTAAAAACCTGTCAAGTATATGCATATAACCAGAGGAGCCATCTTAGCTCCTCATCAATAATAGAACTTTTCCCCTTATGTTTGGTCATTAACCAAAACGAAGTCTCATCAAATATGTTGTAAATGTGACCTAGAAATGCCATCAAAGTATGCCTATCACATGAATGTTCATGCTGCAAACATAAGCCATCTCTCAAATTTTCAATCATTTAGCACGTCGGAGTACATGCTTCATTACTATAACACTGAAGAGGGCTTAAATAAGCAGTGGGCAACCCTTCTTCAATCTGAATTTTGTCATTCAAGAGCCTCTCATGAGGCAGATCCGCAATACAAGTGTTATTACTTTCGAAATATACCTGAGGTAGCTTCTCATCTTCATCATGAAGCTATTCATAAGCTTGGGGCAGCTCAACATCTTCTATTATGGCCGTGTCAGGAGGCTGTTCAGAAATATTCACACAAGGGCCCATGCAAGGCTTCCTCAATCAGATCTTCAATGATCTGTTCTTTAAACTGCTTGCTTTGATCCTCAAAGTGTTCTTCATGGATCTTCTCTTCGGTATCAGGCTGTGTCTTGGGGAGGAGGGCATCAAACTCTTTGGCCAACTGTTCAATCTCATCCACTGTTCCTTTATGCCAACGAAGGAGAAACTTCTCGAAAAACTTTGCCACTGGGTCTATGCTTTGGTCCCAAAGGTTTTTGGACCAATTTTGTGCATCTCCTTCCAAGGTTAAAGCAAATACAATCATGAGATCATCCTCATGGTAAACCTTGAGATCTGCCATCAACTTACAAAAAGAAACAATATGACAAATGGCTGAGTGCTCGCCATTTCCAATGAACTTTGGAACAATTCTAAGTACTCTTTTATAGCAACCATTAGGAAATCCATGGATACCTAAGAAATCTAATGGGGTGAAGGCTTCGCGCAAGAGAGCACGAAGTTCTTCCATTTGATCATCCATATTAAATAATGAAGTATTGAATCTGCAATATGTATATAGTCATACCTCAAACCGAACTGTGGAGTCGCCAAGGTGAGCTTGAAAGCCTTATGATTAATGAGTGTGCTCACCTTTACACCCAATAAAGTCTTCAGATTCGCAAAAGGACAAGGGCTTCGTCCCTCCGTGGAGTTGCCATGTGAGAATCAGGATCTACAATATGATCTCCCACAAATGTCAATGAAGCATAATTTTTAAAATTCGGGAACTGGACTTTGTCCTCGACAATGAGGCCAAAAATGTTGTTGCTCCTGACCGACGTGCGTGTGTCAAAGCCCAAAAGTAGGCACACCGACTCGATGGCAACCGCGAAAAGAGCAACCACTGTCATCACACTCCTCTCTTCCTCGCTTCAGGTTGGTTCTTCTCCAACTCAAGGGGGGCTTCCCTAAGGTTAGGATCGCTAGGGAAAACGCAAATAATGAACAAGGTGAAACGAAGAGGCTTCCTTTGAGAAACGTTGTTGTATAGATGTAATTTGAATGTTGATGGGAAAGAGGGAAAGATCAATCCTCACAAATGGACCAGTGCCAGTGCATCAAAGGGAGAAATGGAGTCAAAAGGAGTACTCACGAGGGCCTTGTGTCATATGTGACTAAGGGGGTGAGCTCCCATGATTGAGCAAACCCTGATTTGTTGGCGCAGTTACTAGATTTGCTTCCTCCTAATTGCAGAAGGTGCGCTATGCAAACAAACGATCGATACTACACAATCAAACTAGATTAAATGTAAACATCATTGCCCGTGTCATCACACTTCTCTCTTCCTCGCTTTAGGTTGGCTCTTCTACAACTCAAGGGGGGCTTCCCTAAGGTTAGGATTGCTAAGGCAAATGCAAATAACGGACAAGGTGAAACGTAGAGGCTGCCTTTGAAAAATAGTTGTTGTATAGATGTAATTTGAATGTTGATGGGAAAGAGGGAAAGATCAATCCTCACAAATGGACCGGTGCCAGTGCATCAAAGGGAGAAATGGAGTCAAAACGAGTACTCACGAGGGCCTTATGTCATATGTGACTAAGGGGGTGAGCTCGCATGATTGAGCAAGCCTTAATTAGTTAATGGCACCGTTACTAGATTTGCTTCCTCCTAATTGTAGAAGATGCGCTATGCAAACAAACGATCGATACTACACAATCAAAATAGATTAAATGTAAACATCATTGCCCGTGTATGCACACTTACAAAGGGAAAAGGCTAGAAGCTCCAAGGATTTCACCTTCCAATAAGATGATAGCATCCGTTTATGGTCTCCGACGCAAAAAGAAAAATAGCTTCTAGCAACAATCACCCATTCATTAAAGCTCCACAAGTTCACGCTACACAGCAAAGAGAGTGCTCAATTACATCCATGAAACCCAAAATGATTATTTTCTACCAAGTTCTGGGGAAAAATCCTTCCAGTTTTTTCCATCTTTACAAAGGAGAAGGTTAGTCCTTTTATAGAAGAAAAGAAAAGCCATTCTCACTTTATTTAAAAAAAATAAATAATAAAATATTGTGAGGAAAAATGTGGGATCTTAGATCCCCTTTTTTCTCCATCGAAAATAAGGCCATCCTCCTTTATTTAATGAAACCTGGACTTTAGTGGTTTTAACTTTTACTTAACCCAAAGCCATGCCAAACAAACGGGTCGGTTTATCACAAACTGCCAACGGTTGCTAAGGCGTGGGTCAACAAGTGGCTTTGTTAACCATAACAAAGCTGTTCCTAAAACTCCACGTGATTGGTGAAAAGCATCTCCAACGACTGCCAAAAGAAATGTGAGTTAATATCTATGACTCGGTTCCCATAATATTAAGACACGGGGTTCAACAGATGGTCACGTTGGCTATCCCACGTTCCACATTTTCAGTCAAACTGCTACCAACCTGTGAACTATTACAAAATCTCCACGGCATCGTGAAACTTACGCTAAGCAGTTGCCTTTCGTGAATTTTCTTATAATCAGTTGCTTCATGACACATGGGTTGTGAACTCCAGCTGGAAACTTCGTTGAACTTGAGATTAGGTGTTTGAACATAATCATGGCGTGATTTACCTGAAGGACTTGGCCGCTAGTTGTTTCCACGCCACCAAAATCAACTTCAACTCGCTGATTCGAAACAAAGGGTTGCCCAGATGACAATGACTCAGAGGTGGATTGGCGTTTCTCCAAAACTCCACATGATTAATGCAACCAACCTACGCCGATGTCAATGCATTAAGCGTGAAACTCCTCGCTTCCAGCTGAAAATAAAAATTAAACTTTGATCTGCAAATTGATTGGAAACACCAGTATGTCTGCGTCGTGAAAATCTCCAGGGAAAGGCTCATTCCAGCACGGGGTGTGCTCTGCCAGCGATAGATATGGAATTAGCTATCAGTGTAATCGGCAGTTTAACCCAGACATGCGCCAATCGGTGGAGAAAACAACATTCCAAAATTTCACGTGAAGAAGAATGCGGCCAGGTGCAGGTGTGCACAGGCTCTGTCTGTTAATTGAATTTGATGCGAATGATATCACACGCCTTTAGCTCAATACCGTGCCAATTATGGAGAACAACACCACCAATTTCTACAAAGGAGTGCGCGCTAAAGATCCCCTTCTCGGCTTCTTAATGACGCGTGCAGAAACTAGCCCCTTCAAACCTGGTCCAACTCGGAGTTTATGTGTGATTGGCTGCCACAAAGAAATCGTGGTACCCAATCTGCCGCCCGAGGAAATCTACGCACTGTGCAATCAGCCAGAATGGAAGGAAACCTGTGATCTCTAATTTAAACACTGCAAATGAATCACATTCAGCTGATCTGAAGGTAATATTGACATATAGCGAGTTTGCTGGTGTTTAGTATTACTCATATCTTGCAAATGGCGCCTAAGAGAGCTTAATATTTTGCAATCTCATTGATGCCTGGCGTTTGGTTTGCTTAACATCCTGCATGAATGGCGAAACCTCTGCTCCTATGTATTTTCTTTGTAATATTTTTTCTGATTAATGAAAGAAGGCTTTGGAGGTCAATCTTGTGTCTTCGGTAACTAGATGTTCATGGTTTCATATGCTTATTGAGGTAATCGTAGAATAATATTTTGCATATTGTCTTTCTTGACAAGCTTAACCTAATGAAGGATTAGGATTAATCACAGGATTGAATTGTGTTGTTTCATTATTCAATTGAAATATCTAGATCTACGATTTAATATCTATATGCCCATTTGTTTATGAGTATGCTCTCTTTATTTTCGGTTTAGAATTTCACTAATGTCCGAATTCCACTAATGTCTTGACAAGTTTGTGCAAGTGTGAAGGTTTCTACAGGGATCTCGGTGGATTCGTAAGGGATCTTGATTGCTTGCCTTAGCCTCCATCTTATTGAGAGAAACTTAGTCCATTTGAAAATTTGCAAGCATCTTCAATTGCCAATTTTAGAGAGGGGGCTTTCTTTCACCTTCTTCAACTCCAAATTTTAAAATCAATCTTTCGGTTACATGGTTACTCTCTTATTGATTAGATCTATCATTTCAAAAGGATGCTATATTGTTTAGATCTAGTTTATAAGAGTATTTTTTGCTTAGATCTAAAAGTTCACAAGTTTTAGGACATCTCAAGAATAGATATAGGCATAGGAAGTCTTTTTTGGTGCAAGTAGTTAATAGTAGATCTAAAGCTAGCTCTCAAAAGTAGTTTCCTTTCCTTTGAATATCGAAGTTAAATTTGGCATCTAAGTGCCCGTCTTATTGGCTGCCCCAAAAAGTAGGCTAAGATCCCAAGGAAAGCTTGCTTTCCTTGGTTATTTTTTTCATTTTTTTTATAAACTTAGATTTTTTTAAGATTTCGTGTGTTGTCCAAAGTCACTTCCAAAGTGTTTTTGGGCACGTTTTACTAAAGTTTGTTTGCTGTTTTTAGCAGGTCCATCCAAAAAGAAGAGGAGGTGCTGCTCGAAAACTAACTTTTGGGCCATCAGGAGCTCCCCAGGAATTTCCCCATCTTCCATGTTCACTTTTGGATTGTTTTGTAATCCCTTGGGTTCGTTCTGTATAAGAACCAAGTGTGGTATTTTCCACTAAGCATTGTAACCAATTAATAAAAAAAGATCTCGAGTAGGCTCTTTCGAGCCCACTCCCCCATCCCCCTAGGGGGGATTCGTGTCCATGTCACTTTTCACACTTATTCACTTTTTTAAATTTTTTCTTAAGTTTAGTTTGTTTTACTTAATCCGCAGGATAGTATACTTGATTTAATGCTACAAGATCTCATTATTCCATATTTCAAAGTAATACTATTACTTACCCCACGATTTCCTGAGTGACCCGAAAGGGGAAAGAGATTCGTGGTAGTTTAATTAGATAACCTTTTTTTCTTTTTTCTTTCTTGCACTTTAATTCTAAATTTCACTACAAAAAACATTAATAAAATCCACCCCTCCTTGCTTTCCCGATTGCGGTTCACTTGAACCAAAAGAGATTCTTGGAGGTCACTTTTCTTCTTTTAAACAACTAAACGATTATGAAAATCCTTAAAATCCTTTAGTCTTTGTTGTGTATGGTTTGCACCGCGGCGGTTCGTTCGAACAGTTGGCTGCATCAAAAGCAACGTGGGTGATTAGATTAATAAAGTTTTCACGCCCCAATTAACTCCCCAGGTGAAAATCCAACGCCTCGAGTTAATCCATTGCAGTGGCAAATTCCACAAAGGAAGCGGGAACAATTGGGTAGTGACCTCGAGACACCATTAGGCTGCACCCTTGTTGGTGTAGTGTTGAACACGTCTCAGAGACTCTAACCAGCCCACATATTCCTTGCGGGGAGCCACATGGGATAAAGATTTTGGACATACTCCTCGTACCTTTGGGTATATTTGGAGTTCCCTTTTCCCTTAAGTTAATCAACTCATCCCCATATTAATCTAAAATTTGACTAAGAGCACTTGCAACATTTTTCTTTCAATAATACAATAGCACTTTTATCTGTGGACTCCATTCTGGCATTGGTTCTTTACATTTTACAATCATCTGCTTCTATGTGCTTTAAGATATCATCATTGATCTATATGTTGTTGTGATTTAAATATGTCCATTGCAAGTATCTTGTTCATTTGTTTATTTATTTTTCAAAACTCCTAAACAACTAAATTATCACCAGAAACACTAAGCTTTAACAGCCTTAGCAATTTAATAGGGTCTACCCCCCTTGGCTTCGTTAGGAGTTGGATTAAACGAAGCAGTTAAGAACAAGGTGACAACCTTGACTCGAGACTTGCCCTCAAGGACACACCGAGTGGCTTGAAGAGTTTTGCCACGTTCCCCTCTAGGTGTGTGAAAGGCCGCAACAGGATACACATACTTTCCTTGGCATTTTTCTTATGGCATGTTTGATCACGACCAAGCATGGGTGCGAGATATCTAGAGGAGAGCGGTTGATTGTAGAGTTATTTGTTTATGCCCCTAGAGCTTAGCAAGATCTGCATCTGATTGACTATTGATGTATTATGATTATTGGAGCACCATGGGTATTTATGATGTATTCCAGACTCCAATGTTGTGGTGACATATTGATATATTTTCTTGTCTCTATGATAGAGCACTTTACAAGGTCCCCTTTTTCTTATGCTGTGCTAGTCATCACATGACTAGGTGGTGGGACATGGTTTAGACATTGTGTTTTGGTACATGATGCCTAAGTGGAGCACCCTAACACTTTGGGCCTTGTGTTATATATGGATTTCACTTTGCTATGTTTGATATTTCTTCCTTGGAGAGTGCTTGGCATATATACCCCTTTTCACATGGTTCCAAGCATTGTTGTGGTTTATTTGATGTGGTTTTAGCTTCCTAGTGTGAGTGCCCTAGGCTATTTGGGTTTGTTGGCACATACATCACTTAGTAATGACATGGATTACTACCCCTAGTGGAGTGCTCCTGTTGTGCACACATGTGGAGGTGACTCTAGCTCTTTCAATGGCTAGTTTGACCGTATTTTGACTAGATGGAGCACTCACCCTCTTGGCACATATGTTGAGATATTCACCTATTTTATTCATTATTTTATTGCTTGGTTATTGGCTGTCCCTTCCTTCAGGAAGTTTGTTGGATTTAGTTGGATATTTAGCCACCTTTGCACGTCGATTGATGATAGTTTGTTGGTGGTTGACACTTTCCTTGGATTTAGTTGTTTGCACACTTTTGGGAGGATTGTTACACCTTGGAGATTGTATTTAGGAAGTTGTTATGGAGACAGCCTAGCCTTGGAGGTTATTTTTCGCTTTTGTTCACACTCATGATGCATTAATCCAGCTTTATTAAGAAGGCAACCTAGCCTTGAGGTGTATTTGTACACTTCTTCATGCTGTGAGGGTCCACATGTGCCATTCTTGAGGAAGATTTGCTTGGTCCATGCACATGTGATGGGTCATTTTCACCTTGGAGACCACACATGCCACTTGAGGTGGTTATTTTCACACTTATTGAGAGTTAGTTGGTGGAGTGATTTGTCTTTGAGAGGTTTATGGTGGATGTTGGAGGTCTTGACTTGGTCCTTACCTATTTTGAGGATGCATCCCACCTCCTAGAGCTCATCTTACATGGAGGTTTATACCTATTTTGAGGATGCGTCCCACCTCCTAGAGCTCATCTTGCATGGAGGTTTGTAGATGTGGCTTGGCCACCACTATTTTATTCATTGTTTGACTTGTCCACTCAAGTTAGTTGAGGGATAATTCTTGTTTATGCATTCCTGGGTTAGATCTAGGTTTTTTTATCAATATTATTATTTTATTGAGGAGGTTTGAGCCTAGAACAAGTGGCAGGAGGCTCCTTGCATTTGTAATGGTTGTTGAAACTTGAAAGTGCTCATAATTTTGGAGATATTAGCTTATAAATCTTTTGAAACTTTTAATGGAATATGATGGTGCTTTCTTACTAATGTGAGGCAAATTTTATTGGAGTAATATTGCTGGAATATTTGTTGCTGATTTTGTACTTGTAAAACCTTGTTCATGGGACCAAAGAGAAGAGCAGATTTTCTACAATGGATATAAACTAGGTGCAAAAGTTCCTTTCCCTGGTTTCTTTGTAATTTGTATGAAAATAAATTTGATGTGCATCTGATATCGTTTGAGTTGTTGTATTAGTTCATTTTCTTAGTGAAAAACACCCTTGAACCTAGCTTGAAGGTGAATCTCTTTGAGGCCCCCTTTTTCTATAAATTCTGTTACAATTTCCAGCCAACTTGGGGCTGCTGTAGCATGTGTTTTGCAGCCTATTTAGTCCCAAAAACTTTATCAAGACAGCCCTTTACGACATACCATTTGATCACATTTACCCAATCTGGAATTTAGGGAGTTGTCGCCCTTTCCAACATTTTAAAAAATATAAAAATCAACCTTCTATTTTCTGCTTGCAATCTGAAATTTGCAGCAGAAAAAGTTAACTTAAGATTTTCCCTAATAATAGGAAATCATTTCATTTTATTACCTTTAACTAGACTTAAATTTCTGTTTTGTAGATCTGGAAATTATTTGCTACAATTCACTAAAACTAGATTTACCCCAAGTCCTAGAGCACCATTATTTTTTGCCCTTTGTTTGGACTTAGATTACCTTAGGGATTACCCCCTTGTGCTGTAGGAGAGCCAACCTAAAGAAAGGGAAAGACCTACCGAGGTGGCAGTGGGTAGTCTTTCTAGGTTGCCCTTAAGGTTTCACATTTACGGTTTCTATTTTACATCTTAAGTCAAAACTTTGGAGGCGACACTCTCTAAGAACAATGATAAAATAATCTTGGAGTCTTCTAGATCCATGCTTTTCTCCAATGAAAACAATACAATAATGCTCCTTCATAACCAACTCCTATGACAAGTCACACAATAATAAAATAAGGAAGTGGTTATGCCATGTGTATCCTCCCAAGGTGGAAACCTCCTTCAAGTGAATGAACCAATAAATACTCCAAGCTAACAGGTGTGTCTCCTCCAAGGTGGACGTTCTCTTCATCAAGTGATTGACCAAGTAACGACCTTCTCAAATGGCATGTATGAACTCCATAAGATCAGAGATCTGATCCTCTAGGGGTTGAAATCTCCTAGGTCACCTCCAATAAAAATAATATTTACCAAGTGAAAAAGTATGGGGGTGCTCTCTAAGCAGTGTTATCGGAGATGGTCTGGTTTAGGCAAAATTGATCGGTTTGACAGGTTTATAGGGTTTGCTGGTCCAGTCAAGGCCCTTAACCGCTTGAGCCGGATTTTGAGCACGAACCGCCATTGAACCGACCCAAAACCACCGAATCGACTGGTTTTGACTAGTTCCATATTGAATTGGTCTGGGCCGTACAGTGTCGTACGACAACTGTCGAGGGACCCACGAAGCTCAAATTAAAAAAAAACATTAAATCCCTAATCTAAAGGATATAATCTAACCCTAGTTTTCATGTTATCAGTTTATAGTTATTCATTACTAGTATTACTATGCTTATTTTTTGGATTGTAGGGGCCATTTAGAGCCTCTTTGTTGATGTATTTTGGTTTAGAACTTCAGTGATGTATTGCACTCGGTGTTATTGTGGTTATTTGCACCTGTACTCATAGTTACTGGATTCGGCCCCAGGCCTAACCGCACCCGAATCGGATTCTTTCGAATCAGATTCTCAAATTCTTCATTGAATTATTCCACCTCGTTTTGACTAATATAAAGTTGTTTACATAGGATAATTAAGGTTAATTAGGGTTAGGGTTCCGAATCCCAGATTCCTAATTTTGGGATGAGTGTCGCACCCATATCAGATTCGTTAGCTTATTTCGATCGCGCTCACGGTTCGTGTAACCTTGCCTATACTTGCTATTATATGAGAAACTTTGCATATTTGTGTATTAATGGTTTGGATTCATATGTATGCACATGAATATATATGTTTTTTTACAAAATATGAATATTTTATGTATNCTACCGGTATTTTCCCCATTTTTTTTCGGTTCCGGTCCGGTTTCTAGTCTGGTTCACATTTTGGGCTCCGTTGGTTCGATAACTAGTCTATTTATGATAACATTGTCTCTAAGAGGCTTCTTATCCAATAAATATAATAAAACAATCTCTATAAAATGAATGCTCTTGATCCTTGTGCATATGGAGGCCTTGGGGCCTCATTGATCAACCAAGATATAATAAAATACTCCTTGAGCAGTTGTGTGCTAGGAATAAGTGCAAGGTGATTATGCCTCCTCATTAATATGTACCTCACTCATGCCAAAAATAGCAAGGCTAGTAGGTGGGCCTCTCTCCAACCAACTCCTCCATAAATGACAAAGTAGTGCGCCCTTGAGAGATTTGCAAGAAAGAGTCTTTAGGCCACTTTTGACTTGGCAATATAATATAAAAATAGTCCATGGAGAGGTGTGCCAAGGTAGTTGCATGAATGGATGTGCCATGATGCTTGTTACCTTTAATATTGCATGAGGATCACATGTGTGATTTTCATCACACCTTTCAAGGATCTACAGGATGACAGTTTCAAAATTCGAATTTTTATTTTTATTTTTTTTATTTTCTAGGGTTTGTCATAAAATTGTAGACCTAATTCTAACCCTAATTATATCATGAAAATGCAAATTTACAGATGCATTTGCAGGAAAATCTGGTAAAAGAGTGACAACTTACGGTTTTTGTGGATATTACCCTAAAACCCTAGCCTTAGAGGAAGGTGACCACCCTTCCTCTTGGAGGTATTTCTTCTAGTTTAGGGCTTTCTTGAAACAACCTCTAGGGTTTGTTTCAAGAGCCTAAACTAGGGCAAAGTTGAAGATCCAAGGCTAAACTAGAGAAACCCTCCTATTGGGAGGGTCTTCCACCATGCAAAGGGGATATAAAGTAGATAATGAAGAAAAAATGGCATACGCATAAAACTTTTTACACATGCATTATGTCAAACACTTTGAATATCTAGCGCTTTAATTAAAATTTGATCATAAACTTTAAAATTCAAACCACAACTCCAAAGATACTTCTAAAACACTGAAGATGAAGCCAAACACATTGTACACAAGTATTTTTGGTCAAATGACCCGGCAAAACCTTGGATAATTTTTTCATTAAAGAATACTCAGAAAATTTTCAACACAATGAATCTTTCCTTCAACCCTCACTGACAAAATTCCACAAACTAAAACAACATACAACTACCTCGAAAATTGTGCCCAGAAACAATAGTAAGACTTGTTGTATGACCTCCTCACACATGCTATACGACCTGTAATTAATGTTGTACTTTCTACCTTGATTTTCATGCCACACTTGCTAGAGATAACCTTGTTGTACGGTCTTGACAATCTGAAATAAATGCACCAACGACTGCCTTGGGATTTGTTCCCACAAGTGTTGTTGTATGGTACTTTCAGAATCTATATGGTACTCTTCTGGCTTCCTTGGGAAATGTGTTGTTGCTCTTTCTCTTGGAAATCGTGCCATTGTTGCTAGGGTATCTCTCCTTTCACTTTCACTTTCTTCTTCTTCTTCCTCTCTGATGGTGAGTGTGTTCACTTTGTCCTTTCCTTCATTGCTTTATACTTTGAATTTGTAACTAACTTCCCTAACTACCCTAATCAAGGGTTGAGATTTAAATTTTAATTACAAAATCAAGGGTCATCATTAAAACTCACTTTTAAATACATCACTTAAAGTACAAAACATAAACACTTTATTTATATAAAAGTCACTTTTTACATAAATATACAAAGGACAAATCCTCTACATACGTTCCCCTCATCACACTCACACCAAAAACATGAGGGAGGACCTTCAGATTTATCATTTTCCAACAGATAAAAGGCCCTATTCAAAGAGAATGCGACCCTAGGGCTACCATCCAAACTTTAAAGAAGCAAAGTTTACCTACCATTCATCAAGCAAGACTAAAGAGAGCAAGAGAAAGAGAGCATCCACAAAGCATGAACAAACCAAAGAGAGCATCCAACTTCATCCACAAGAGCAAGAGAAAAAACCCTCCAAGAGATGCACATCACTCCAAGAGACTATCTTGGGTAAAAAACTAACATATTTGAGTTTTGTCCCATACGCTGTGTTTTGAAAATGAAGTGAGGAGATCTATTTATATGTTTTCACACTCACTTTTACAAATAAGCTGCGCCGACATGCCTTAAAATTATAACATAAAATAATATAAAATAATCAAATCGATGGGTAACTTGGGGCATTTTCCCTAGAGTTTACCCAAAAATGACTTCAATAGCAAAAAATAAGCTAATTACTCCGAACTGAAGGCTGGAGTAAGTAGGGGGGGCATCATGCCCCATCTAACCCCAACAATGCTGATAATCCCTCAACGCCCCCCTAAAACAAGCAATACAACCTGGTGGAGATGATGATGTCATTAGTGGAAGAGGCCCAAGGAGAGAGGGCGCTAGTCTGCAGAGGGACCAAGAGGGTGCCTGAGGTGACCTAGAATAGAGACAAAAGCCTCATAGTTGAAAGACATGTTACTGGAGTAATGAAACAAGTGGGGGGTCATAGACTCATATGACCTAGTGATCTGCCCCTAGGAATCCCAAACACCAACCCCAGGGTTAAAAACCCTAACAAAGGGTAGTCAACAATGCCACTAAGCCATAGTACTCCTAAAGGCAACCAAAAGGTTTGGCCATAATCACCCCTCAGAAAATGTTGGATAACACCCCTCCTGGTCTGAAAAAAATAACCCTCTCTCCTTGGGGACACATTTGAAGGTGCGCTGGTACTGGTACCACGTAATAATGCTCCCTCATTTAAGTTTGATGACACATATGATAAGGTGTGTTTACGTGGGACATGATGGGTTAAATACCATAGAGACAACGCCTTGAGCTTATTCATGTACGTGTCCACTTGTGGAGGTGCCACACATACCCTTCTTTGAGGATGTCTACATGGTCTTCTTCTAGATAGGGAACTTGCATACTTGAGTCAACACGTGTCACCTTTGAGGAGTTAATTGGAGCCACATGTGCCACATTTGAGGTGTTATACTTGGTCATGGCACATGTGTGAAGGGCTTTGATGGTTTGAAAGTCAGTTGATGGTACTTGCACATGGTTTTTCCTCCCAACACTTGGTTTTGGTATTTTATTGATGAGGATAAACCATCTTTGGCACTTCTTCCTAGGGCGCAACTCTTGGAGCCAATAATTCGCTTATGTTTGATTTGAAGGAGTCCAAGGCTCAATTTCCTACATAGCACCTCTCCCAGGGATTCCTCCATTGCATGGTTTAATATGATTATTCCACTCATTATTGGAGAGCACCCTCACGCTTTGATTGGGCATTTATACTGTTTTTACTTGGAGGTGGTATTTCTTGAGGAGCGCTTTGCACATGAAGAGGACACATGGCACTTTGCATGAGCATGGAGCTTGTGGAAAATAACATGTAGCATCACATTTATATAACTTCCTTTCTTTAGTATTTTGTATGAGTGTTTTTGTCTTGAATATGCCTCTCATGTATTACAATAATATTTTCTTGTATAATTGTATTGTTTTTCTTGGAGAAATTCATGGATCTAAGAAAACAATTTCTTCTTTATTTTTGAGGAGATAGAGCTCAAACCTAAATAAGGGTCTGTTCTCTATTTTTGATGTATGATGGATTTGAGGCTCAACCCCTTGAAGCTTAGTAGAATATTAGTTCGATGTTTTTGGAGGATCAATGTAGCGCTTTATGGATGAGAAAGTCTTCTAAACTTTAATAATATCCTTCATGCTAGAATTATCTTGACATATGCTTATGAAGTCATGAATTGGGTGATGCCCGCCCTTTTTCTTTTATGTTATAATGAGACACCGTTGCTAATATATATATATAGGGCTATTAACAGCTCGATATATTAAGCATCTTCCAATTATTACAATACAAGTTAGCTAATTATCCTATTATTTATTATTTCATAGCTAAGTATATCATACCAATTGCTTAACAACTTAATTGTTGCTTCATAATATAGGCTATATTCACATATAATTTGAACTTGAAGGTTAATTATATCAATGAGTAGCCTATATATTCATGCGTTTTGAGCTACTTGTGGAGGGAGTATGGAGCCTCTCACGTGGGCTGTTAAGGGCTGTTAGGATTAAGGATCTCTCATTTAACTATGTTTCTTTATTCACTTTGAAGATTGCGAGAATTGGACATCAAGCGAAGCTTTTGCATAGCCACTGGGGGATTTGACCTGGAGACCTTTTGCTAGCATTACACAACACTCAATCACTTGAGCGAACCCATCAAGCTTAAAATATATCAACTCTATGATGTTAATAATTAAATAGTTAAATTTAATATTTTATGATTAGTTAAAATAATATAATATGAAAACAATTTATATATATACCGTAATTGATATACTTATAAGAACATCATTGATATACTATTTTTTACTAGGATATCTTTCGAGATGTAATCTTCAATATGCATCGATGTTTTGGACATACAATAATGCACTTCATTTGTACAATCGATCGATTTAAGATATATGGTGTTATTAGAATAACATTTTTTTGCATCTGTATTGCGTTCAATTTTATTTGCATAGCGAGGGCCATGTTGCAGTCTGTTTGAGAAAGTCGTGTGATGATACATCTGCCAGATTAGTAATATCATGGTTAATTCTCTTAACTTTGTTTATCAATATTTAAAACTGCGATACCAGATTATGGCTAGTCCTTGATGAGTATGGACAACACCGGTATCAATGTTCTATGGTTCTAGGTTCATTTCTAAGTTTATTGGTAAAAATGTGATTAGAAGAATATCCCATGCCTCTTTGTGCCAGCTATTATCATTATTTCCTTAATGTTATTTATTATATATATTAAATATAGTTTTAAATAAAATATATAATTATATATAATAATGTTAATATATAATAAAATATAATTTATATTTTAATAACATTTATATTAATGAATTCAATGTGTACTAATAATATATTGTGAGCATCTATTGATATTTTTTGGACATTTATTAATGTCTGGCAGTATATAGATATGGCTATTTTTAATATTTATGAAAAATATTTTTTAATTTAAAATATATGTATATATTTAATTTTTTTATTACAATTTTTTTTCTTCTTATCCCATTCAAACTCTGGGCTCTTTCCTCGCGGGTTTATTGCCGATTCAGAGTCTGGTTATTACAAAGTACTTGTGGAAGTAATGCATGGAAATATATATTTGAAATGAAATATCTTTTGCATCTATTAGTTTGATCCTTGTTAAAATAATATTATTTTTAAGTTCTATGTAATTCTTTATATTTATCTTAAAGACGCCCAAAAAAACTCAAAAGTATATAAAACCGGGCAAAATTGGCTTATTGAAAATTTCTTAAATAACTTATGAGTTATAAATATAATCTATCTTGCACGGGTTAGTTCCTTGGGAATAAGAGGCACATGGTCCAGGGAGCTTGGGAGCTAGTATGAAACGCTCAAAATTAAGGGGGAGTTTCAGTGGGTACTTGGGAGCTTTTGAATTTTCAGGTACGTTTTGCTACCCAATCTGTCGTTCCAGATACTTGTTTTGACTGAAAACTCCAATCGGGAGCTTTAGGAAGTTCCCAATTCAAGCATATCCTTGGTTGGGAGTTTCAGGAAGCTCTCACCAAGTATAAGCCCAATTTTTTTTAACTTAGCTTATTTACAAAACATTTTCAATGTTCCTCATTCCCATGCATTCCTCATTTTCAAAGTTTCATCTGCAAAACAGTTTCTTAGTTTTTTTGACCACAAATCAATGACTAACTAGTCGACTGCTTCCTTTTGTACGAGTATTGAAATGTTTTATAGTATCAAATGGAAAGTATAATGTTTAAAATACATCATTCAAAGGTTTCTCATACAATGCTCTTCCAGAAATCTCCTCTACTTTAATTTTGTATATGAATATTCAAGTCTGAAACCTGCTCTAATCCAAAAACTGCTAACAATAATAGGTTTAGCGCTTCTTATTTTCAACTCTGAGCTCATGCTAATATTTTTCTTGAAATTCTTGCTCTAATATCTCAAAACAAATTTGTCAAATACTGGAATTTTGAGCTCTCCTAATTTCAATATAGACTCGCAACATATTTTTTATTTTTATGAATATGTATATATAATTATATTGTAATGTAACCAGGATATAAAAGTCGTGAGGGCTCTTCCCTTTCCCATGTACATGATCTCTAGTACAATAGACTCTTCCAAATACAAGTAAATTTTTTTCTGATTTTCTTAGTTCTGAATTTTTTTGGTGCATTTCTGAACATTTTCTGTATTTTTTTGTTTAAAAGTTCAACCAGAAGCCTGAATTATTACAAGCATGTTTATCATGTTTATTGTTTAAAATAAAGATAGGTTATTATTAAATATTATCTTATTTTAATTTACTTAGTTGAAGGCGAAGTTGTGGCTTTTCAAGTTTTTTGTTTTTAAATCTATGCATATCATGTAAAGAGGAATCATGCTACCTGTAGATGGATTGTGGTTCCAATGCCCAACCTGTATATAATTAATTATTAATAAAATTAGCACACACTTTACACACATGGGGGAAGTCTTTAATATAAAATTATAAATTAAAATAACTACAAAATAGAGTATATTTTAGTTCTGGTACTCTGTTCTGGTTACAGATTCTCAATTCTGTCCACTGAATTTATCAATGACCAACCAATACTTTTATTTTAAATTTTTTTTGTTTTTCTAATTATTTTATTTTAATAATATATATATTATTGCCTCTCTCAACCAGCTGTTTTCTGCAAATTTGGGGGAAACCTCTAGACGTATCCGATACTCGTACCCATGTTGCCCACATTCCCTCTTTCCAGAATCCATGCAACATAGATTATAATTAAAAAGTATAAAATTGAATTTCTTGGAAGATAAAAAATATTTAAAAAAATCAGAAAAAATTGATTACATATAATCACCTATAATTCAATTGCTAAAGTAATCATTAACAAGATAATAAAAAAAATGATCATTTTCAAAAAGCACATTGTTTAAAACGACTCATGACAAAAAAATCATCAATATTGTCCATTTTTTCATGGGGATTTTAACGGAAAACTCTCAAATTTGCTACTAAATTTGCAACAATGTTTGGAGTATTGTTTATGATTGCATGTTTTCTTTACTCTTGGATGGATGCACATATATTCTGTTATTGATAACCATAATCTTCATAGGTATTGGATTTATTGCATCGGTAATCTCCTTAATTTTATTTCCATGCAGTTTGGGACAAAACTGCATGGAAGGAAGAATAAGAAGGACGAATTTGAAGCACAAAACATAACAAAATGATCATCGGATGACCATGACCTTTCATGCTTACCAAGAACTGGAGGCCCATCCACCCAAGGCAGTGGATTCTCTCCCATGCAATCACGTGGCAGCCGCAGGACAATGTCAGATTTCCTTGATCAAGGTGGTAGGGATGATGTGGATTCAAAAGTGTATTGGTTTCTCTATGCATGTGGCATACCATTCAATGTTCTTCGCTCACCCGATTGGCATGAAATGGTAGAGGCCATCTGCACTGCCCCAGCAGGATACAAGAGCCCCGGGTATGACAAAGCTACAACTGTGGGGCTTGACAAGGAAAAAGCCAAGATCCAAAATGCTTTGGGGCAATTCAGAAATGCTTGGAATGAGTATGGGGTATCAATTGTATCAGATGGTTGGACCAATGTGAAAGGTAAGCCATTGATAAATGTTCTTGGTGTCTCTGCTACTGGTGCAATCTTCCTTTCGGCACATGACTACTTAGATAAATTCAAGTCCGGTATGAACATTGTAGAACTCCTACTCAAAAACATTGAAGCTATTGGTCCATACAATGTCATCCAAGTCATAACAGATAATGCTGCTAATTGTAAGGCAGCGGGAGCAATCATTGAAGATAAATACCCCAACATATTTTGGTCCGGGTGTATGGTTCACACATTGAACCTTTTGATGCATGACATTATTAAGTTGAAGTAAAATGAATACAAATGGATTGGTGAACTGTACAAAAAGGGTAAGCACATGATAAGATTTATTACCAACCATAGCAATGCCCATGGCATTTTCCGCGCTCACTCAAAGTTAGAGCTATTAAAGATAACAAAGACTAGATTTGCTAGCTATTACCTCACCTTCACCTTCAGGCGCCTTTTGAAGGTAAGAGAGGCATTGGCTAGCATGCTATCAAGTGAATCATGGCAAGTCTTGAAAGATAGGGCTACATCCACATCTGACAGGTGTGATTTTCAGGATGTGGAAGACATAGTTCTTGATGGTCAATTTTGGGCAAGTGTCAAGTTTGTTTTGCAGTTCATAAAGCCCATTTATCACATGATTCGGTTTGCAGATACAGATAAGCTGGTAATTGGGGAGGTGTATGAACAGATGGATAGCATGTTGGGCCAGATTAAAGATATTGTTGAATCGAAGGATCCCATCCTGTATGACCATATTCACACACATGTGGTCAAAAGGTGGGATCATCTCAACGTTCCACTGCATGTCTTAGCATATGTATTAACACCAAAATATTATTCTCCATCTTGGTTGGCCAAGCCAGCACTTGGGGGTGGGGTTAGGAGAAAGCTCCACACAGATCCAGAGGTATAGGTTGGGTACATGGCTGCTATAGACAAGTTGGTCCCTGATGAAGAGGAATGCGCCTTATTGCGTAGTGAATTAAGCAAATACCTCAGTGAGATTGGTCTGTTTGGCACTTTGCATGCTAGAAAAGTTCGAGATAGGGCACCTCCTATTGAGTGGTGGAACATGTATGGCTCATCATGCCCACGCTTGCATAAATTGGCAACCAAAGTGCTTTCACAAGTGGTAAACAGTTCCTCTGCATAAAGGTGTTGGAGCACCTATAGCTTCATCCACTCGGTGAAAAGAAATCGATTAAATGAAAATCGGGCAGAAAGCTTGGTTTCTGTACATTACAACTTGAGGTTGTTGACTCATTACTGTGAGCAGGCCAAAACTGATAGATCATATGTCACTTGGGACAACAATCCGGAGGAGCATAACTTGGAGGATGGAACGTTAACTTTGGAGCGCTTGGAGGAAGAGCGTTTGGGCGATGAGGATGACCATGAAGCAACAATGGCACCACCATCTGCTACCTTGTTTCCAGATGCACCATCTTTTCCCCCAGGTTCAACTTTACAACCCCCACCTGCATTAGTGAGGGGGGGTCATGCAGGACCAAGTCTTGGACGTGGCTCAAACCGCTCAACATCGATGGCTACTAGGGATGAAAATCCTGCTCCCTTTGTTCATGAACATAGACAACAGCAAAATAAATTATATATTTCCCGTGGTAAGAGGAAACATACATAAAATCTACTTTACAGTTTACAAAGGCAAGAGGAAACATTGTATGGACCATGCTTACAAAGGGTTACGGAGCCTTTTGTCTTGAGGAGGTGCCTTCCTTTGTCGTTGGGGCTTGGAAGGAAAATCTCTTGGAGGATGAGATGCATGTGCTCTTTCCATATTAATCAAACCATTTTGCATTGCATTGATTTGGGAGGCTTGATTGGCAACTAAAGCCTTTTGTAATTCAGTCATCTCTCTCATGGAGTCTTTTGAAGTGTCTTTGTTCTTAGAGTCAATAGCTTTGCCTTTATTTTCTTGTTGCTTATTCCCTAAAGCATTTCCTCTTGTAAAACCTGAAAGATTAGACTTACCGGAAGATTGCATATTTTCGTCTATTTTCTCAGCTATTTCCATGGCTTTCTTAAGGGATGTAGGCTCCTTATCTCTTAGTTGGTACCTCATTTCTCTCTCAAATGCCTCTATGTAATATATAAGAATTGAAGCATCAGGCGGTTTGATGTCTACTCGGAGTCTAGCAACCATTTCATTGAACTTCTTATTGAACTCTTCCATTGTTTCATTTTCATTTTTCTTGGTATTAGTTAGGGCAGCCAACAGATACCGATTTTCTTTCTTGTCACCCCATTTTGTGTTGAAGGTTGTCTCAAGCTCTTTCTAAGTTTTGCAGCTATCATCATCCAAAGTGGTGAACCATTCGAATGCATCCTCCTCAAAAGAGAAGGCAAAGAGCCTCATCTTGACATCTTCATGATTGGCATTGATCCACCACTTATTGCAACATTGAGAAAAGGCCAAAAGGTGAGACTTTGCAGTTATAGCATTATTACCATGGAAGGAAGGAAGTGTTTCAATAGCTTTTTCTAGAATTGGGTAAGGATAACCATTTATTGTGGAAAAATATAAAGGTTCGAAAAAATCAACCATTTGTACGAGAGGATTATTAACTTGCAAATTATTATCAAATAAAAGGTGAATATCTAAAATCACCTCAGATCTTAATTTGTCAAGGATCCTACGAGAAGCTAGCTTGCTTTTCCTTCTATGATAAACTTGATGAGGTTCATATAGGAACTGAAGCAAACCATCAAAGTTTCTTTTTGTAGAACTCCTTGGTAAAGTTAAAGATAGTGGAGTCACTGGATGATCTTAGTAAATTTTACAAATTCACTTCATACATCAAACAAAGCAGAAAATAAGAAAGAAAACTCAAAAAGTCATACTTCGAGAATAAAAAGATTTATTCCTCGGTAATGGTGCCAAAATGTTGTTGCTTGACTCGCACCGCAAGTCACATGCCAGAAATCTTCAAGCAAATGGGTGCGACCTTGGGGGCAAGCGAGAGTTAAGTGTTGTCACTTGATACTTGACTCCTTCGTCTAGGCTTACTCCTAATGAAGCTAAGGGGGTGGTCCCTAAGAAAGAAGAAAATATAAGGTTCTTATTCTACAAAGGAAACAAAATTTATTCTAGGAGTTAATTGAAATGAAATTACCCCAACAACTATACTAAAACATTAAGATCAACAACATTCCATATACATCATCATCATTGTTACTTCACAAAGCAAGATATTAAGCAAATAAAAGACCAGTGCCAATATTGTGAAAGATGTTGTAAAGAGAATGTTTTGTTGTGCCTCTTGGAAAATTTATTGTTTGTTAAAGTGAATGGATTAAAGGGGATGGGGGTTTCTGATATACTCGAAAGTACATGGAATGGGTCTGGATTTACAAGAAATAGCTCTTCCTGTGAAATGTGGGCTAAACCAGAGTAGCAGGGGTGTGTCCAACACTACACCAATCGAGGGTGTAGCGGCTAGCCTAATGGATCCTTGCGATCACTATTTAGTGGTTCCTGCTTCACTTAAAGACTTTGCCCACAACTTGTAATATATCGATAAACGCCGGTTTTTCGTTTGGGAGGTTAATTGAGAATATGAATACTAATTACTAGCCACTCAGTCCCTTTCTGGTGTGATGAAATGGTTGGTCAAGCCCTAGAGATCCAGAGCATACTTTTATGATTTTTAGGATGTTTTCTTGTTATAGTTAATACCCCAAGAATCTCTTTTCCATGCAACACTTATTCGGGTCTTTTGCCTTTTCAACTGGTGCAGTGATTCAGGAAAGCAAGGGGTGTTTGTTTTATTTTTGCAAATAAGAAACATAAAGCAAAATTGTTTAAATTTTTAGTCCCAAGTGAGTTTGTGGCCTGCTGTTGAAACGGAACCAACAAACTGTTAATTTGTTTGATTTTATTGATTAGAAAGCAAAAAAGAAAACTAAAGCAAACTAAGCTAAAATCACGCCATGAAACGGAGATGACACATCCCCAAATGGAGGATGGGGTGTGGGTGTTTGGGCAGCCCACTTGATCTTTTTTTATTTTTTTGATTTACAATGTTTTTTTTGGCTTTTGAGAGAAATCCTTTGATCCTTTGTAGAATAGGATTCAAAGGTTTACAATTTATTAGAGAACTAGAAGTAAAGAAGAGAAGTTTGGGGAGTCTTGAATGGTTCAGAAGCATTAAATTACACCAGCATGCCTCTTTACCTGTCAAACAAAAAGTAAAAGCCAGCAAAAAGTTTATGCAAAAAAGGCTTAAAGATACCTTGAAAGTACCTTTGAAAAGAGTTAGTAAAACCTCAAAAAATGATCGAAGTTAAAACTAAACTAGAAAACTAAAATGAACCAAGGGAGAGGAGCTCCCTTACGATCTTGGCAAGCCTTTTTAGGGGCAGCCAATAGAAGCACTTCTATTTGGCTAGATAAAACTTTTAGGAATAGAAAGACTAGCTTCTATTTCAAGCTTTTAAAATTTTCGATAAACTAACATGCATAAAGTGATCTAGGAATGCTAGATCTAGGTTGAAAGTAAACTTTATAAACTGAGATCTAAGCACTAACAAAAATCAGATCTAAGTAAAATGATGCTTGCATAAACGAGATCTGAAAGTAAAAGGAACCAGTAACCCAAAGAAATTTGCTTTAGAAGGAGAGAGAGAAGGAGAAGCAGCTTTATGCCGGAAATATTTACTGCAGAGGTTTCCGGTGGAATGCTATTGGACTATGCTGTGTGAATATTAGAAAATGATAGAGAACAAACTTGTTCAAGATCTTCTCCACGGTAACCTGTAGCTAATCAGAAACACTTGCAAGGGGTTTGTGAGATCCAGTGACGTATATATAAAAGATTATAGCAGCATGATAATAAACTTATTAAAAAGCCAGATCTAGATCTTTAAACATACATGAACAAGAAGAATCCTATAACAAACTTATTAAAAGACTCTTTCCTATCGATTGAGAACAATCCTTTCAAGGCAAGATCCACCACATAAGCAAGCAAAACATATACTAGATACAAATTACCTCAAGAACAGCAATTATCATCCAACAAAATGCGTCACATAATCTAGCCTCCAAAGCTTTCTCTTTTATTCCGACAATGAAGAATGAAACAGTGATACAATAGTGAGCTCTTCACAATGCAACTCTAACTAGTCCGCAATGAGGGAGAGAGCACTCTTTTATAGAAAAATGAGTCGAATTGGCCTTCAGGGGGGAATTGCCACTTGTGGGAGTGAAGTCGAGTTACTTGAGATCTTCGTGGGATGATGTTGGAGTTATCTTCAAGAGATGGGTGCCACCTCTCATGAGGTAGGCGCCCTCTCTTCCTTGAATTGCCACCTCTACAAATCATTGGCTCCCAATGGAGCAATGCGCCCCCAAAAGATGGAATGTGCCCCCTCTTGATGGATACAACTTCCCTTTGCTTGATTTGATGGAGATCAACTCAATCTGGGCTTGAGAAATCTTAGGAATGGTCCTTGGTTAACTTGCCACCACACTAGACATGTCCTCGACATTTTTCCTTTGATTTAGGAGTTTGTCTTTCTTCATATTTTCCATTTTTTGGTCTTTTTTGGCATTTTCGAGAGAAATATTATTTTTGTGATAAATAATCACTCGAAAAATTAGAAAAGTGGGTTAAGTGGGTGCTCTGAGTTAGAAAATGAGCACACCCATGACCAATTCTTCCTCCTAACCACACTTTTATGCCTTCTTTTTTATTTTTTTAATTAAAACATTAAAAAATCACCGTTTTTACGAGAAAAATTATTTATTGCAAAACTTAAGAATAAACCTAGGGGGGACCTAGCACATGTTCATATGAATGTAAACTGATGTCTAGCATGGTTATATACATTGACACATGAAGTTCAATAATCTCCTAAGGCCTAACCACCAAGACGACCATTCCAACTTTAGAGGAGAAGTTGAAAAACTCGAAAATTATACATCGCTTGTTCAACATTGCATAATTAACAAGGGAAAAAACACCTTGGAATAAATGGATTGATGTTTAAGTCCTAGGAAAGCCAAGTTCTTTACAAAAAAGTCATCATGCTAGTACATTTTATTACAATGTCCCCGCGGTGTATGAGCATGTGAAAAGAAAAAAGACCACTAAAGCCCTGATGGATTTCAGAACTCCGACGATGAACACTTAACATGTTCAAGCCTTGCCCGTTTACTTGAAAGTCCAACTAAGCACAACTTATCTGGTAACAGATCCACTTACACATCCCGAAACCCCACATACAAATCCAAAATTCTTTTCCCATACTACAAGATTTCTCAAAATTGGCTTTAAAAAGAAAGGCATAAGCCATCAATAGCAAAGGTGACATGAAAGTAAACCTGGTACTCATGAATGTTGAGCTTATTCATTGTACCCTACTCTAGCATATGAAGATGAATATGATAGGTGAAATCAAATAACCAATGCAGTCATGTTAACATCTTATCAATGGCATGAACTCTTCCCTTGTGTTTGGTCACAATTCAAAAAAAGGCTTCTTAAAAAATAAGGTAAATCAATGCTGGAATCTCCATTAGTGCTAGGTTGAAATCTGAAGTAGGCTCATGAAGATGGAAAAGCACCAAAATCATACCGAGAATGGCATGCACCACTGCAAGTTTTCTCTATCCATTGTTGGATATGGCTGATGTAACCCTCCATTGTTTAATCAGTCATGCCGAGAATGACATGCACCGCTGCAAGTTTTCTCTATCCATTGTTGGATAGGGCTGATGTAATGGTAACCCTCCATTGAATAATCAATTAGACCCTCAAGCAACAAGGGCTAAGGCGGTTCCACAAATTTTCAAAAAGATTTATAGCGTCCATTTAACAAACATGTTCATAAATGATCAAATTTGGAAAACATTTTCAACCCATAATTCAGGGCTTGCTGCGCTCTTTTTGATAGTTGAAAATTTCTGCAATAAAAACGAAACTGAAAACCTTGCTGTCCTATACAATTTCCAGCCATAAAATCATACTTTCTAGCTGAAATTCCACAAGCACACGTTGTAACACACCAAAATTTGAAGATATTGTTAGCTAGAAAATATTTGAACTTTTATTATAAGAAACATGCTTCCTAATTTTTTTTTTTTCTTTATTTAAGGGAAAACATGGTTGGAAATTACTCATCGAATTTTGTAAACATAACCTCATTAAGTTTGACAGTCCAAAAGGAAAAAAAAGCTGTACTTTCCTCCAAAATATTAGGCTGTCCAAGGGTAAAAAAATCTGCATTTTCATCCCTAGAAACATCACCATCAGTATCATAGATAGGATCTACATACAATTACCAACAATCCATATCCCAACTATGACGACCAATCTAAAAAGAAATATCCATAACTTCATGCCCTTGGGTGCCCTAATCTTCATCACATAAAGAGACAAATACATCTAAAATCCATCATCTTTCTGGGTTTTTTCTTAAAAAGCAGCCCTCTTCAAATCATCGACAAGTACATCATTAAATTTTGAAATTTGGAAAGGACTATGGCATACCGAATCCTTGTCTTCATTGGAGGATGAGATGGATGCATGAGTGCTCTCATGACCTGGATCTTCTTCATGTGGGGATGCAATAAAATCTTTAATGACTTCCTCACCCTTGTCTTCTCTAGATTAAAAATACCATGCAAATGTAGCTAGCTCTTCATATCTAAGGTCCCATTGCTTGAGAAATGCCTTGATGAATCTTGCATAAGATGATATTTCAGCTTTGCCCAAATCTCCAAACCAACCCATTGCATCATCATCAAGGGGATACATCCAATCTTTAAACATTTACTAGCACACTTCCAATCTCAAATCCCAACACTTTAAGATTGTTTGCCAAACAAGGATTTAACACAGATTGAGATGCAAAACAACCCAAACTTATCTCTGCTAACACACTCGCACTATAATATTTGAATCGGAAGACAAGGCAATGGGGGGTTTAATTATTTGCTTGGTCTACTCTATGGTTTCCATGACCAATGCTGTCTGTAGTAAAGTCTTATATAACACTTTATTACAATACTTAAACAACAAATGGAGTCGACCCAAGCTCAAATAAAAACTATTGCAGCAAATAAAACAAATGACAAACATCAATTCTGTTCAATTTCAGCATCCTCAAAGCCTTAAGGCTGCTCTATGTGCACTTCTTCTTCAATTATGCCATTGAGAAAAGCTGTCTTCACGTCTATTTGATGTATCCTCCAACCCATAAATGAAACTAAAGACATAACTATTGCTGGAAGTGTTTCTAGCGACTGGAGCAAACATATCCTCATAGTCCAGTCTCTCTTTTTGGTAGAACCCTCTTGCCACAAACCTCACTTGAACTTCTCGATGCTTCCATCAACAACATGCTTAATCTTGTAGAGCCACTTGGAACTCACTACTGACTTACCCTTCAGTCTAGGCACTATGTCCCATACATCATTCTTCATGATGGAGGTGTACTCCACCGCGACATCCCACCAAATCTGTTGGTTTACTTCCTCTTGAAAGCTGGAAGGCTCTGAATCTATGATGTTGCTCAACAATTCCATGTAGTTTGAAGACTTATTTGGAGGTCCGGTCTCCCTATGCATGCTTTTAGGAGCCTCAACAAACTCTTGAGCATCCCTCAATATTTGAGTAAACCATCAAGGTCTACTGATAGAACTGGAAGGAGCTAGTGTCTCCTCCTCTTCACCTGAAGGTTGCTATTGTGCATTGGAAGTCACTGGTGATCTTGGATCAACCTTTAGAGCTTCCTTCTTGTAATGTTTCGTTTTTGATAAAAGGGAATAATTGAGGACTAATAGCACTAGGAGCATAAAGGTACATCAATTCAATATTATTAAGTCATCAGTGTAGAAAGAAGGCCATCAAAGTTTGTATTCTAAGGCATGTGGAGCATGCAGGCCTTGTTTAGTTAGTATTAAAGTCAACATAAAAAAAAATTGCATGCATGCAAAAGTGAAGCATAAACCCTAAAAGTGACATGCAAACCCTAAAGCATACGAAGATCTATTTAAGAAGGGTTATGGGACTAAAGGAGATATCTATTGTTATTGTTGATTGATTTTGGAGTTTCGAGCAACAGCACAACGTGCATCCACGACAGTTGGGGTTGGAGATGGTGTCTTCAACTAGCGAGGGTTCGGCAGTGAGATATCTGCCCTAGTCTCTTATTGGGATAGATCATCCAGGTTTATCCATTGCATCCATCATATACTACAGTATTTGGGGATCCAGCACATTCCGAAGCGTTATTAGCAGATCCATGTTTTGCAGCTGGAAGTAGCAGGGAAAACACAGAAGGATTTGTTGGGACCACAAAACCCAGTCTTTCCTCTTCATGTCAGCTTCCTCTTTCTCAGCAGGCCTATCCTAAAGTATGCAGTGATTATTAGCCATTAGTTTGCTCACCTGGAGCAGCTATCAGCGAAACAGATCAGTTGGGCGCGTGAGTAGTAGAACTGCTAATCAATTTGCTAGGGCACTTAAAGGCAGCCAAACCTCCGCATGTGCTAGGCCATCTCTTCGGCATTAGCAGACGGACAAGCTCAGAAAGTTTTAGCCCGAACGAACCTCTCCTCCTACAAAAACGTCACCTTCAGTCTGGAGGGTTTTTACGGTACTGCGGGGCGGTAACACCGGAGGAAAAGAGCATTATTAGACCACCCATTCGGATCCTTATGCATGCAACTATCTCTAGAGTCATTATCAGCTAGAATATTAGTGACAAGTGTGAATTTCTCTCTACAAAACCCTGACCCTAATACAGCGATACTTTAGGGCATTTTTGCATGGCAAGTTTGCATGCCCAGTTATTTTGCAAATTTGTATGAGATTGAGTGTGCGAGTCAACACTATCATAGAACATCAGAGAATATCAGTACTTGGGATATTACATTGGTATCATAGCATGTTCCTGGCCAGTTGTGGGCATGCAAAAGTGTAAATGAATTCAGGAAACCCATACAACATTACTTACCGGAAACAGAGGTTTAGAAACAATGATAGAGGAGAAGAGGAGTTAGAGGACATAGAGTTGGGGGATAGAGAGTATCAGTTCGGAAAGGGCAAAGAAAGAATGGTTGATGATCATAAAACAACTTTCAACAGTCTCATATTAGCCTTAAAAGAACTCATTACTGGGCAAAAAGAAATGATGAGTACCTTCAGGAAAATGACAGAGAAAAATGGGCCCACCCCACGCAGTCCCTTGTTTCCCAATAGTGATAGGGTATCCATTAGTAGTAGTGGGGAGCTCTTACATACCAACATGCAAAGCCATCCCCATATATACAACAAGCCTTCCCGACCTACCATGCCTCAATTCTTAGATAGTCCAGCTGCAGTGCCTCTAGCACAAGTAGAACCAGAAGAATCTATGAGTGCCTATCTGAGAGAGTACAGAGCTTTAGGAGATGACTTCCATTCAGCCATGACCTTCATTGGCTTTTGCCACTTTAAAAGTAAGAACAAACCCAGAGCTTACAATAGGCCATTCACCCATAACTATGAGTTACAACGCACCATAGGGAAACTGACTATCCCTACCTTTGAGGGCACCTGGGGTGGCCCAACCTGGAATTGGGTGCAGAAGTTGGATACATACTTCCAGCTCAACCCCATGATTGAGACAGATGCCTTTAAATTGGCTACTTTGCATCTGGATGGAGAAGCCCATGAGTGGTGGTACCACGAGTTAGTGACACTGGGTCACAATATCATCATGTCGTACCCATATTTTACACAGAGGCTCATCGATCGGTTTGATCGGAAGGACCCTGAGGTACACTTTAGAGAGTTGGCACAACTCAAGCAGACAGGTAGTGCAGATGCATTTATTTCAGAGTTTCAGAGGATAACAGTACATGATGAGGATGTGCATGAGGAGATAGCATTGGAGCCATCCTGCGAGTCTAGCGACACCAGCACATCCGATAGTCAGATTGTGGACAAGCCGTGTGATGGGTTGGAGTTGGTACACTCTTCATCACCTACAGCAGGAATCTAGACAGTTATGACAGGCGAGATACATGAGGTGCAAGGCAATGAGCACAACAGTCGAGACAGTGGGCAGTCGCACATGGAGGTTAGGGAGAGTTTATATAGGCATGAGATAGAGCTTCTAGATGATGGTCATCGACAAAAGATTGAGCGTGTTAAAGAAAGCATTCTAGCAATGAAAGAGAGGACCAAGATACTTAGGGACACCATATTACAGGGAGATGTTGAGCTTACAGCTCTTCGAGTTGTATGTACCAAGTCAGCGGTCAGGCTTTCTAGTATCGAAGAGCAGTTAAATTCCTTGATGGGGCAGCAGAAGAAACATACTATTGCATTTCAAAGCAGTCCTCTTCAGGAGTACATAGATAAGGCTTGCAGTAGCTTGAGTCCACATTTGCATAAAGGAGGATGGTTTTTATAGGTTGGCGAGGATCAAGAAATTGGGCAACAGTATATGAGCATTCCAGTTGAAATCAGAAGGGCAGAATGTCGGCTTAGTAGGATTATTCCTTGTGATGGTGCTTATGGACAAGGTCTTTTTCGGGGGTTGGATTGGAGAGAGATTAAGAGTTGGTGTCCTATTGAGTGGGCGATTCTTGGGAAGACATTCCTAGCCAAGGGTATAGTCCCACAAGAACCTTTGGGTATTTGGGATGAAAGATGCACAAGTTTGCATTGGGATCCAGGTGGGAGACCTTATGAGGGACAGATACAGTGTTTACTGATGGCGTTACTTGGGAGTCCACAGGATGCTCCTGGTGTTGATACTACGCAGGGTAGCGGAGGATGCATTTTGATCTCAGCAATTCTCAGATTGAATTGGGACCCTGGTATTATAGTGACTGGTAGCTTAGTGATTGCTAGAGGATGCTTTCAGGAGGTCTCTTGTGATGGTACCTCGTTTACACCGAGGTTAGTCACTCTACTTATAGGAGGCTTCCATGGGACATCTTGTGATGGTACTGTGCAGTGCAGTGCTTTGAGCAGAGGGTGCTATAGATCTCCTAGGATAATTTGGGACCTTGGGATCATCCCCGGATTCAGTTGGTTCAGTTTGATTGATTGTGGAGTTTCGTTGGCATTGCTTGAGGACAAGCAATCTTTGGCGAGGGAGGACTGTAATGTTCGTTTTTGATAAAAGGGAATAACTGAGGACTAATAGCACTAGGAGCAGAAAGGTACATCAATTCAGTATTATTAAGTCATCGGTGTAGAAAGAAGGCCATTAAAGTTCGTATTCTAAAGCATGTGGAGCATGCAGGCCTTGTTTAGTTAGTATTAAAGTCAACATCAAATTAGAATTGCATGCATGCAAAAGTGAAGCATAAACCCTAAAAGTGACATGCAAACCCTAAAGCATACGAAGATCTATTTAAGAAGGGTTATGGGACTAAAGGAGATATCTATTGTTATTGTTGATTAATTTTGGAGTTTCGAGAGTTTCGAGCAGCAGAACAACGTGCAGCCGTGGCAATTGGGGTTGGAGACGGTGTCTTCAGCTAGCGAGGGTTCGACAGTGAGATATCTGCCCTAGTCTCTTATTGGGATAGATCATCCAGGTTTATCCATTGCATCCATCATATACTACGGTATTCGGGGATCCAGCACATTCCGAAGGGTTATTAGCAGATCCACGTTTTGCGGCCGGAAGTAGCAAGGAAAACACAGAAGGATTCCTTGGGACCACAAAACCCAATCTTTCCTCTGCATGTCAGCTTCCTCTTTCTCAGTAGGCCTATCCTACGGTATGCAGTGATTATCAGCCATCAATTTGCTCACCTGGAGCAGCTATCAGCCAAACAAATCAGTTGGGGGCGTGAGCAACAGAACTACTAATCAATTCGCTATGGCACTTAGCGGCATCCAAACCTCCGCATGTGCTAGGCCATCTCTCCGGCATCAGTAGACGGACAAGCTCAGAAATTTTTAGCCTGAACGGACCTCTCCTCCTACAAAAACGTCACCTTCAGTCTGGAGGGTTTTTACGGTACTACGGGGCAGTAACATCGGAGGAAAAGAGCATTATTAGACCACCCATCCGGATCCTTATGCATGCAGCTATCTCTGGAGTCATTATCAGCTAGAATATCAGTGGTAAGTGTTAATTTCTCTTTGCAAAACCCTAACCCTAATTCAACTATATTTTAGGGCATTTTTGCATGGCGAGTTTGCATGCACAGTTATTTTGAAAATTTGAATGAGATTGAGTGTGCGAGTCAACACTATCATAGAACATTAGAGAATATTAGTACTTGGGATATTACACTTCTCCTCATCTTCTATAACTAGAATAGGGTCATGAGACTTCCTAGATGCAAAGTCTTCTTCAAACTTTACATCCTTGCTTATCACTTCCTTCCTCTCTTTTGGAATATAGATCGTGCAGGTCTTTGAAGTCTCATTGTAACTTACAAATAAACTCCTCATGTTGGAGGGATCCAACTTGGTCCTCCTCTACTGGTACATGGATATAAACTGGACAACCAAAGCTGTAGAAATGACTTTCGTCTTCCTCTGGTGTCTTATCCTCCAAGATCCCTTGTGCACCCTTATTTTGAATGTAGATTATCGTGTTGCATGCTTTTGTCTATAGAAATATTGGCAAATCTTAGCCATGAATCATGGCCTTAGTAGGCCCTACGATGGATCGATTTTTTCGTTTTGCAATCCCATTCTGCTATGGGTTGTACAAAATAGTTAGCTCCCGCTTGATTCCTGCCTCCTTGCAGAAACCCTCAAACTCCTTAAAGGTATACTCACCTCCATTGCCCCATCTCAGAACTTTGATATTCTTCCGTGTTTGGTTTTCAACTAGAGCTTTGAACTCTAGAAGCCTACTAAAGACCTCATCCATGGTCTTTAAGAAGTAGATCCATGTCTTGTAAGAGAAATCATCAATAAAAGGACATAGCAAATGCTTCCTGAAATTGATGTTATTGATATCGGTCTACAAACATCTGAATATACTGTGTGTAGAATCTTCTTATACCTATGCTCGCTACTTGGAAAAGAAGCCTTGGCATGCTTGTCATGCATGTACCCTTTGCATTCTCTCTACTACTGAATGCTGAGCATTGGAAGACCTGTGACTATTTCCCGTAGAATAGGAAATGCCTTATGATGCAGGTGCCTCGTCCTCTTGTGCCACAATTTGCACAAGCTGTAACTGTTATGAATTAGGGCTTGAACAGGTTCACCTTGTAACCTGTATATATTGCCTTCCCTAACCCTTATCACTTGTGTTTCTTTTGGGCTAGCTTTGTTCGATTTGATAAGGACATGTTGGTTCTTGAACTCTACTACATAGCCGTTATCTTCTAGAACCAAAATTGAAAGCAAGCTCTTCCTAAGTCCTGGATCAAACAAAACATCATCAAAGTCTAAAGAGTTTCCTCATTGGAGTTGGAAGGAAATGGTACCGACTCCTGCTACTGTGTACCTGGCATCATCACCAAGCTCTACCTGAATCCATGTGTTGTGTTCTTTTAGACTTGTAAAATATTCTCAAGCTGATGTCATATGCTGAGATGCCATACTGCCCACATACCAAGCATCCCTCGGAGCTGTGCTAGTAGAAAGGCAAGATATCATTGGTAAATCCTTCTTGAACTTTGGTGGAAAACTCGTTCATTTGAGTTTTTGTAAAGGCTTCCACTTGCTTCTACTATTGCTTTCCTTTGCCCTTCTTCTTGTTTGGAGTCTGGACACTACAATGCATAATGTCCATGCTTATGACAAATGAAACAATTGAATTTACTCAAGTCCTTCCTTGACTGTGAGGTTGACTCCTCATTCTTTTCCTTACCCTTGTTGGGTCCTTTAGCTGTGCGCTTCTTGGTTTGTCCAGATAGGCCTTGGTTATCATCACCACCCTTCTTGGTGGCCTTTGACTCCATCTGAATCTCCTCCTAGATACAGTCATCCCACAATCTTTCAAAGAAAGGAAGATGATCACGAGCATAGATGCCCTCGATAAATGTTTCCCATGAAGCTAAGAATCTGTTTAGTGCCATGTTCACTAACTGTATGTATTCATTCTTCTCCCCAATTGCTGCAAGTTGATCACAGATATGTGTGATGACCTTCATAGGTAAGAAGTAATTGTGTCTGACCTGGTCATCTCTATAGCTTTCAGTTTGTTCCACAATATCATCTTTCTGTTTCTGTTCTTGCTTTGGTAGAGGCTTAAACAGATAATCGAACATGTCCTTCACTATTTTCTTCTTGGATATGTGACGAATCAAATGAATCTTTATAGCATCCAAGATCATCCGCTCGGTCTTCACTTCCTTCTTGTTGTAAGCTGGCAACTGCTGCAGTTATGTAGGTGGAGTTACAACATCTTTGACGAACGTCGATATCCCAAATATCATTTTTCTGTAATAAGAAAGTTACCCTAACTTTCCACGACAAGAAATTTGAGACACCTTCCAATCTGTCCTCAAATCTAAGGCTAGTTGATGGCATCTCTGTGATCTAGTTTACACAAACTCCCAGACTTGAAAAGTAAGTAATCAAAACCTCTAAAACCCTAACGGTTGGTCCTTGTTTCCAGCAGTTGCTTCCAGTAATTATTTCTGGTTGTTGTCTCTGGCAGTTGTTTCTGGTAGTTTATCTAGTGCCATAAGCTCATGAGAATCTCAATCAGAGAGGCTTTGAAAATTGATACCATGATAAAATTTCAAAACCTTAGGTGATTGATTCCATGTGTTCTCAATCAAACAAATCAATTAAAGAATATATTTAGCCACAGAAGTTAATTTCTGAACATAGCATCAATTGCACAATAGCTAGAAAAGTAAATAGTGGAAGCATAAATCAAATACACATGTACACAAATGTTTTTCTCCTTCAAAATCAGCTTATCATTCCATTAATTGAAGCTTACAAGGCAACCTCTGCAGACTACTTAAAACCAACAGCTGCACAGTTGAAAACCACCCCTGAAATGAGGTTTACAACTACAACTCGCTGAAGGTGGTATGGCCTGCATAAGAAAAAGCAGCAGATGTACGATCTGCTGTTTGGTTGCTGTATGATTGTTGTACAGCCTCTTCTTTTTCCTGTCTAATGTGCCCTGCTCTCTCCTTTAGTTTCTCTTCCTCTGTTTGACAATAAACTGTGTCAGGATCTCTCTATCTTATGTCTTTCTACTTTGTTTGAAATTTTAATCTACCAAAACCCTAATCTTATCTTGAGATGTACGGTTGAAATTAAATACTAGTCTAAGTTGTTAATGTATTTACTATTACAATACACTTTATTAGACTCAACTACAAAACATAAGACTTTTCACATCTACCTAAAGCGAATTACTTTTGAACCACTTCCTGCACATTCACATTGAAACCTGTGCAAGAAGTTCCTGTCTGAGCTACATTTCTCACCAAGAACCAGTAAGAATGCAGTTTGCAATTCTTCATTGCAACCATTAGCACAATCGAGAGCAGCAATAAATCACATATAAGAGCAACAATAATTTCACACAGAATTTACACAATTTAATCATAGAGAAATTCATGACCAAGTGACACATCATTTACGCTGGAAACCCAAATGGGAAAACCAACTTTGGATGGTTATTCAATCTTCATTTCGATAGTTACAATGCAGCTCATGTCTCTATGGCCATTCAACAATTTACACAACCAGTTTCTTGTGCATCCTCAACTCTTGGCTAGCCAAAAAGTCCTTTGTGAGTGGAATTGTAATAAAATATAGGCAGAGATGGGGTAATCGGAAGGCTGAAAGACTTGGCCGTTTATTTCCCATTCTCAATGTTTTTCTCTTATTTTTATTTTTATTTTTCTCTCATTTAATTTCATAATGAGGTGTTAACTTTTGTTTTCTTTTTATTTAACTTTCATTGGTTGTTGAATTCCTTTTGTATACTGAGCTTTACAAACCATTCATCTTGATCGGATCCATTTTGGAACAGAGAGAGAGAGAGAGATGATTATCATGTAAGGCAACATACATAGATTCTAGGGGAAATTGATGACCATTATTTATATTGGGAACCTTGGGGAGGGTATCAAGCATACCCAACACCAAACCTTCCATGTGGCCAAACCACGCATGGTTAGTATCATTTGAGGTTCGTCACCATTATTTATTCTGTCGAAATTCCTCATCTTGCTTTATACCAGCTCATATAAGTTTTGTTTCCCTCGAGTAAATCACGTTGTCATATAGTTGAGTTCTTTTAGCTTCCCATCTTGCTCCTCATGGCTTGTAGCTAGTTTGGATTTCGTTGAGAAAGTCTTTCTTTCGTAACATTGGAATTTTACAATTTCCCATTTTTTTCCTCACATCTCATATTGGTTGTAAATTTGTAATATACCTAAATAAGACGAAATGAAGACCTTTTTAAAGACAAAATTGAAGACCTTTTTTAAGACAAAATGGTCTTCAATGAAGGCATTTATGGGTTTTTCAAACGAGATAAACCATCGCAAGAAGTTAAAAATGATTTTAAATTAGAGATTAAAGAAATAAAACCCACAGAGCTTGAAACAAAAATATTGGATATCGACGTAGCGACACAAGTTCTACATGAAGATATAAAAGATTTAGTTGAAGAACTGAAAATGTTGGTAATACAAACGGCCAGAAGAAGAACCTAACAAGCATGCAAACAAAGAAAAACCAGAAATACACCAGTCTTACCCCTCAAGTCAATTGAAGGAGGAAGATGCTACATCATCTCACTTTTCGAACGAGGGAATGCAAGCGACTATGGCACCTAAGATAGCAGAAGCGGTTCCGCGCCTAGAATTTCCAAAAAAAGACTTAGAAATTGAATTTTCCCCCATGATAGAAGAAGATGGAATCAAGGAAGAAGTTGTTGCGACTTTCGAGTGCCCAGGCCGAATAGAGCTAGCGTCTGCATGAGCACTCACATCAGAAGAAGGGATTCCTATCATAAAGGAACAAGCTAGGTTGATTCCCAAGTTCTCAGGTCAAGTAGAGCTGGGGTCTGCATCGACACTCATGACAAAAGAAAGGACTACGACTAGAAAAGAAGAAGATGTTATGACATCCGAGTTCTCAGGTCAAGAAGTGCTGGGATCTACACCCTCGATAGGAGAAGTAACTGTGACTCTCGAGTTACCAAGTCAAAAAGAACAAGGGACTACTGCGACTCCTACATATTCAAGTAGGGATGAATATAAAATTGCTAGTACCCCCAGGAAGGAAAGGAAGTCGAAAGAAGTTGTTGCGACTTCCAAGTGCTTAGGTCGAATAGAGATGACGTCTGCATCAGCACTCACGTCAGAAGAAATGATTCCTATCATAAAGGAACAAGCTATGTCGACTCCCAATTTCTCGGGTCAAGCAAAGTTGGGGTTTGCATCGACACTCATGACAAAAGAAGTGTTGAGATCTACACCCTCGACAGAAGAAGTAACTATGACTCTCGAGTTACTAAGTCAAGAGGAACAAGGGACCACTGTGACTCCTACGTCTTCAAGTAGGGATGAATATAAAATTGCTACTACCCCCAGGAAGAAAAGGAATCTTGGTCGACCGACTCCTTATACCCCTCCTCACCAAATATCTATACCACCAGACACCAAGTGGGATAAGAAAAGACATCCCAACTACAAACCTCAAAATGCGATACTTAGTAAAAAGTATGCACGCCTAGCAGAAGTTTGTTGTGGCTTCCTACAAGGTAGGGAAGCAAGGAACATTAATACGTCAGTTCCAGAACAAGGACTTGTTAAGGAAGACGATACCAAGAACAATGAAACAGAAGAAGTAGAAGATGAAGACACAGTTATGAAAGATTAAAATGATTTTGACAATCACAAGGTCAATATCAATTGACAATTGTAAAGAAAATGATGTTGTCGTAGAAGTCAATGAAGTCAATAAAGTCAATGTTAACAACAATTATGAGAACATTGAAGTTATATGCAATGATGAAAATAAAAGTGTTAAAGATGACCTTAATCATGATAAAATAGAAAAACGAAACCAGAGGATGGTGCGACAAATGATGAGATGAACATTCTATTAGTAGTCACAACTCAAGATGTTCTAGAATTTCAAAAGGTTCCGAGAGAACAAATAAAGACAAGCTTGTCAGACAAGGAAGTAAGTACAATATTAGTAGTTGCCACTACAGATAAGAAAACCATATCAAAACATGCAGAAATATAAAAAATCCACATTAAAATAGAAAGTCAAAATAACACCATTAGATTAGAAGCTCAGAAGAATACTCCATATAGTTGTTTTGCGTTCATCTACATAATCATATGCAAGAAAATATTTGAATGAAAATGCGACCATATATTTCAAGAACTACTAAACTGTGGCACCATTATTCGTGGCAAGAATTCAAGTTGTAGCACGCTCACAAGAAGATTCGTGGACGAATCTTTTCAGAGCAGGATGATTTGTAATATACCTAAATAATTATGTTACTATTATTATTATTTAATTAACAATCAGGTTAATTAGTATTAATGGTCAAAGGTCACCTCTTTAGAGGGTCTGACCATTCATAGGTTAGCTTCCATATAAATGTAAACCTGTCAAATGTAATAAATTATCAATTCAATAATAAATAAATATATATTATCAATTATGATGATAATGTAAGGATGATCCCTTACATTGGTTAGTATCAGGACAGGTTTCCTTTAATCAAATATCCCACACCCCTGCACCTAGGCTTCAATTCAGCTTGCATTATTTTTTAATTAGACTAACTTTTTATAAATGTCATATCTTTGCTTATAGACTTTCCTACGTGCATTCTAATGACCCTTTTCCATTAATTACTTTGCATCTTTCTTTGAAAAATACAAGGGATACTTCCAATTACAACCTTTCTTTCACAAATGGACATTCGTTCTTGAGGTAACTTAGATTTCAATGTTCCATTTTTCTCTCTAGTGTTTTTCACTTAATAGCTTTGTCCTTTTTATCCAAGTGATCCTTTTAGGAAACAATACATTATAGGAATCTTATAGCGATGGTATCTTCTTTTTCTTCAAAAGTGTTTCACCCTCACATCAGGGTCATTCTGTTGCTTACCATTCTCAAACTTTCAATGATGCAGTGCCATGCTATTCCACCTATTTGATTATCATTATGCATGCAGTCCAACAATGGAAACATTGTATTTTTGGGAGGGAGACTATCATCCACTCAGGCTATAAGCATTCGTAGTTTTTGTGAATGCAGGCTAAGCTAGATAACAATCGACATATTAAGTGGATGAGTTTCCTACAACAGTTGCACTTGGAATCAAGTATAACAGAGGTCATTAGGAAAAGCTATTAGACTGCCTTAGTTGACCTTTGACATTGGTATTCCCTACTGTACTCAACACCTAAGATACGACATGAAGAATTGACCGATCAACCTTTGAATTGATGCATCGTTTGCACTGATCTACACCATCTTAAAGGGTCAACTAGTTGAAGGTTACTATTTGGTTGACAGCCTGTTTTCTGACTTGGAAATCTCTTTGTTTCACAAGGAACACCTTGACAGTGCCTTGTATGGGAAGATTGCTATTCTCAGACAACAGGACATTTCAGTGTTAATAAGACTCTTACTATGCTCCATTAGAACTTTACTGGCCCAACATATGTTGGGATGTTGAAGATTGCATCGTCTTGCATCCCCTGCAACATAGCTGTGTTGACAAATAGGAAACAATAGTTGTACATTCTCTTGCTTGCCCCCTCTTGACCTTTGGGAATCCTTAAGGAAGAATTTCTTCTCAGGTTTTCTCTTAAGTGTCAGCATGACTCTTTGTTAGTTGTTGTTGATCATTGTCCTGAGATGACTTTCATGGTTCCTTGTTGTAAGTCTATCTCTGATCCCGAGGGTGTCTGATTCTTTTTATTTCATGTTGTGTCACAATGCACACATTGGTCTACTGATTTATTAGTCACTTTTAGAGATGCCTTCGGTCCATGCTTGACACTTTTAACAGGTCTACAATGTTTCATCATTGGACAGATGGTCAAATAGATGTTGTTGATTGTACCCTTGTTCGCCTCCTCTACATGTATAGCTACCCATTTTCACACTGGGATGACAACTTGCCTTTCACTCAGATTGCTTATAACAGCTATTTAAAGTCCTGTAAGCCATAGCCTTTTCTAGACTCGGCTTTCAACTCTTAGCCCTCCTTGGTATTGTTGTTCCGGTTCCCTTGACATTAGCAACTACTCAATAAACTTGTGAATACAATAAAGAAAAACAACTCATGCCACCAGCATATCCATTAGCATGTCCAAGACATCCTTGCCTGATTATAGCAGAAGTATCATACTTGTGTTCATGTCATCTACATGCATAACCATGTCCATCTTTGCACCTGGGATGACAACTTGCCTTTCATCAGAATGCACATAACAGAACTATTCACAATTTTATAGGCCATAGCCTTTCCAGGACTTTTCAACTGTTAGCCCTCCTTGATATTGTTGTTCAGATACCTGGACATTAGCAGCTACTCATTAAGCTTGTGAACGGGATAAACAACTCATCCAACTGATCCAACAGATCCAAGACATCTTTGCTTAATAGCAGCAGAAGTACAGGAAGCAACATGGTGCTCACTGTGTTCCACCCTGATTTAGAATTTATGATAACGTTTGGTTCCATTTGCTTAAGTTTAGAGGCTCTCATTGGAAGCTCAAGCCTCTCTAATATGGCCCATACATCTTTAACATAGCAGTAAGTGATGATGCGTGTAGTCTTGACATTCTGTCTCACCTTGGCATGCATCTTGTGTTTAATGTTGAACTTCCTATACCTTGTACACATGCTCTGCTCGAGCCTCCTGTGACTTCGCATCCAACTGACTTCGACCCTGATTACTTAGCAGTTAGCACCTGCCCTGACTGACACTATCATTGCCAAACTGGTTAAGCACACTTGACATATCAAAAACCCTTTGTTTCAGTTGTTAAGGCTAGAAAACACTTGCACGAGTCTAAGTGGTACACCTTGTGGCAGGTCATAGCACAGTTCCTGCTATTATATCTGCAAGCAACGGAGGCCATTGCTCTCCGAAGGAAAACGGATGATTATAGTTAACATTGACATTCTCAAGTTGACTTGACATTCACAAGCTGATAACAACATGCCTCCTCAAGACTTGGCCCTCTTCAACATGTTTTGATTGACATGGACACTACACCAATCATCTACTTCGACATTAATACTCCAGATTGATGTAAACATTAATTATCCGACTCGACTCAATGGTTTGAACTTGGAAGATGAACCATCAACAGTTATACAACCACCTTAACTGTTGAGCCATCTCTAAAATGTTGAGCCTTTATTATGTAGGGGATCTCTGCTCTTATAGTCCGATGATCTTTATAACATTATTTCTAAACATATGTTACGTATTCAGCTCTTGTAATATAACCTAAGTATCTTTTTGATATATCTCTAGTTTTCTTGTTTGTGTAATGTTGTGTTTTATTCTGTTGTTATAATACACCTTATCTACAGGGCATAGCATCATAGCTTCAGTCTTTAGCAGCTATTTAGGATATCAGTGCATAGCAGTTGAATGGCATAGTGCTATGCTTTACCAGCATGCTACCCTAAAATGTTACTGTACCACCATTGTAGAACCTAATGAAATGCTTCTCTGTTTGTTTGTTTCTACTATACCAATGTTTTGCCTTGTTTCTAATATTTACTATAATGTTGTGTTGCACGTCTAAGCTGTATTTAGTGTAGGTGTTTTTACACTTATAAGGTTTATTCTAATGCTTGTTTGAATTATCATAATGCAGTCACACCCTTGGCTGTCAGATAGTGAAAAAGAGCAACTCTGCCGAGTCATAAGCTGTCAGAAGCTGTCAATAGATGCATGCACTCATGCAGCCCAGAATGAGCGCTTACCTCTCAGGATTGTAGTGCAAGTCTTGTTCTTTGAACAATTGCAGCTACGTTCAGCCATCGCAGGGGTCTTCCATGTCGCTGAAAATGATAACACTGCAGCAACTTTTGCTCATTCAAATCCTGCTGGTGATGTTACTCTAACGGGCCAAGTCCTACATAGAGATGGTTGGGCTACTGTTGTCCGTGAAAATAAGTTTCTTAAAGTGGACATGGACAAGATGAAATCCAGAGTAGGTGAGCTTGAACACGAATGCACAAGTATAAGGCAAGATATTGAGAAGTTGGGGAAATTGAAAGGAGCACTTAGTTCACTGTCTTTAGTTTCAAAAAAGTTTGGCTGCAAACTAAGGCTTCGACAAAGTGTTGTTGAACACAGAAATATGAATCGCAGACAGCAACTTGAACAAGCCACTTCTCGACAGTCCAAGCACCGGCGAAGCTTTTCTCTTTTCTGATGATTGGTGAAAACAAGTTTTAAACTATACGCAATTCCTTTTTTCCCTGCTGAAAATAATGTAAAGCTCAGTTTCACTCAGACAACTCATGTTGTACTAGGTTTACAGGATTTAATGTTCCAGCACAAGACTGTAACTCATCTTCTGTAAATTAAAGCGTTCAGCAGAGCAAAGTTGTGCATAATCTGCTTGAGTTTTTGGTCATTTCATTCTTAAGATTGCGAAACAATCATATTAACTAGATGATATCTAAGATTTTCACATTAATTTACAAGACTCGTGGAGTCTTATGAGTACTTGGCAAGTCTACTCTGTTGGCTAAAAGATGAGAGAGTTTACTGAGGAAGTAAGTACTTGGTCATCCTTGGTCAAACTGCTAAGAGTCTGTGAGTTTGACTCAGGAAGTATGTACTTGGTCATCCTTGGTCAAACTGCTTAGAGTCAGTGAGTTTGAAAGATGAGACAGTTTACTTAGGAAATAAGGACTTGGTCATCCTTGGTCAAACTGCTAAGAGTCTGTGAGTTCAACCAAGACTTGGCAAGTTTGACTCAGGAAGTATATGCTTGGTCAAACTGCTAAGAGTCAGCGAGTTTGACCAAGACTTGGCAAGTTTGACTTAATTGGTGGGTTTGTTAGGAGTTGCCAAGTTCAACAAACTCAGCCAGTTGTACAGAAAGCCCAGAAGTGACGAAGAAGTCTTTCTTTACTAATTCTTCTCCTTGGGGAAGAAAACTTTAGACAGAAACCATTGAAGGGCATATTGTAATTGGAATGGGACTATTTTGTGGATTTTCAGTATATGCGAAAGGGGAAAATGTGGGGCAATTGATTTGAACATGCATGCATGCTTATTTGCATTTTTATGACGAGAATTTGTGATGAAATGATATAAGTTTTTCATTTGTTATAAAATTATGTCTCATACTCTCAATCTTTGGCTTGCCAAAATCTGAGTTGGGGCCTGTTTCAATTTAAGAAGAATAAAGGCTTGTAGTTGCAACCACACACAATGGAACATCAATATTTAAATCTTAAACATAATTGAGGTTGTTTTATAGTCCTATCAAGCTTACCAACATAGTGATTTACATAAATTGTTGAAGACATCCTTTGGACACTTTGATATGATGTTATATTTTGGATTTAAAGTTTAAACCAATGCTAGCATAATTTGAATGGACTTGCATGAAAAAATTCTCATCCACGTAACAAGAATTAAGAGTGCTGGTTTACGACTTTACGTAGGGAAAACTAATCTTTATGAAGTTGTGACAGTAAAAAATATTGTTGACAAGATTTCACTATGCATCATGATAAAGGTTTTCATTGATATAAAGTGTTTGGTATCTTGTCAAAGCTTTGAGAGACAGGAGGGGAAAATCATTGTGTAGCAACAAATTTCACGTATACCTATTTTAGATTACAGTGAACATGAAACATTCACAATCCTTCTAAACATGCCATTTAACCAATTTGTTGTTATTTCTAACACCTTGGCAATCATATTCTTGTAATATCGATGAATTGTGTTACGTGTTTGGCATGTCACAAATTGTGCAACATGCATTTTGGCATGTCATGGAAATGTTCCGAATTTTGTAACGAGAGACAGTGGAAGGAAGAGAGTGAAAGAAAATGAAAGAGACACGAGGAAATAAATCTTCATGTATATTTATGTGCAAAACAACAATTCATTGTTCCAATACTTGGATGCTCATTTTCCTTGGTAATCTTTTCCGTTCCTTATTGTATGTCCTGTGCATGTTATATCTAGGTCAAAGAGTCAAATAAGCCACATTTCTGCTACCATGTTTGATTCGAATTGGATCTGCATAATGAATTTGAATGGCTATTGGCTCAGGAAAGGGCAAGGCACTCAACAAATCAACAGTTTGGCAATGGAAGAGAGGCACGTGGTTGCAGAGGCGGATGATGAGATCAGAGACGTGGTTGATAGTACAAAGGGCCTCACACTAAAGCAACCATCATTCACTTCACCAATTAATGCCACAATGCTGATGCTAGCATGAAATATATTAAAGAAGAAAAAAGGGAAAAGAAAGAAAAATAGAACTTAGAAGAATCAAACATTAAATTGCTGCCAAAAAGACGAAAAAGGAAGAAGTACTGGACTGGGGGAAGCTGAACAATTAGGAATGGCTGGCCTTTCAGTTGAACCTAGCATAGCACATTTCTCCTATAAACTGAGGTGGGGCAATGTAGAAGGGGTTCTTTGGTAGATATTGTAAGGGACTGCTGATGACATTCCTGTGAGAACATTGTAAATGAACCATGGAGCCAGATTGAGTTGCAAACCTACAAACCTGTTGAGAAATAAAGATTGGCTGAATACATTCAAATGCTGGTTTTCCCATGTGGGTTTCCAATAAGAGTTGGGTATGTTGTGGCATGAAACAGTCTGTGTCAATAGTTGGTAAACTGGAGCAAGAGGAGCTCAACGCATTGGGCATTGGTTCAGGCAATGCAATAAATAATAAAACCTTTGAACGCATGAGAAGCACATAGACATAGGTTGGAATCAAAGCATTTATAGGTATTGATATAATTTCAGTTTTATAATCAATTGTAGGGACTAGTTGAATTATAAATTTTGCAGAGGTTCCATGTTGGTGAAATGGATATGCCATAGGCCTACTACTTGGGGATCAAAGTTTCATTTTAATCCCTGCTTGTATAGAGAGAATACTAATGGGATAAATTACAAGATCAGACTGCTTGTATATATAGAGAGAATACAAGTGGGGTAAATTATTGTAAGACAAGGAGATGGATGGCTTGAGCAGAAGCCCAAACATTTGCCCAACTTTGTTATGTTGCATCATGTCCATTTCCAAGATTCAAGGTTGGAGTTAAATTTGTTTTTAATAACAATGAATCAAAATAGGACATAGATTATGATCTAATATGTAATTTTTTTCATATATCCTAATTATATGTAGATTTGACATGTTTGTTAAGTAAATGAAATTAACTAGTGCATGGGAGTTTGTTATGAACATGTAATTTTGAAGTCCTATTATATTTATGAAATTTTAAACTTGTGGTAACCAAAAGTTAAATTGAATAAAGGAGCCTAATGCTTGTTTAAATTGAATACATGCTAGTAATGTTTTTGATTATGTACATTTTTATGCTCATAATATTTTTGTTGCTCTCACACACACAAACATATGGTAGGAAATAACAAATTACCGTTTATTCTAGGTAGATGTTACACACATGCACGCATGCACACACACACAGAGACACATATCAACCAATTGTTGCAAATCTTGTTGTTTGGCTAGTTCCTTGTCAAAGGATAACTAGTTTAACTCCCCTTGGGTTAGGGACATTAGTATATGTCGATAGGTTTAGTAGGGATACCATCTATGAATGTGATAAAACATCCTTATATATATCAACCCATTGTTGTGAATCTTGTTGTTTGGCTAGTTCCTTGTCAAAGGGTGCCTAGTTTAAATTCCCTTGGGTTAGGGACATTAATCTATGTCGATAGATTTAGTAGGGATACCATCCATGAATGTGATGAGACAGTAATGTCCTCTTTTAATTAAATCACCAGAGACACCCATTAACCTATTTTATTACCATAGGTTCGAACGAGTATTAAAGAAAAGGGAATAACTGAGGACTAATGTCACTAGGAGCAGAAAGGAACATCTATTCAGCGTTATTAAGGCATCAGTATAGTAAATAAGGCCATCAGAGTTAATATCCTAAAGCATGCGGAACATGCATGTCTTATTTCTTCAGTCTTAAAGTTAACGAGAAATTAGAATTGCATGCATGCAAAAGTAAAGCGCAAACACTAAAAGTGACATGCAAACCCTAAAAGTGCATGCCAAAGCTATATAAGAAAGGTCATTGAACCAAAGGGATTATCTATGATTATTATTGTTGAGTTTGGTTTCTAGAGCAGCATGAGCAGGTGCAGCAACAACAAGTTGGGGTTGGAGACGAAGGTCTTCAGCTAACAAAGGGTTTCGACAGTGAAATCTATCCGCCCTAATCACTTCAGGATAGATCATCTAGGTCTATCATCAGTATTCTCCATATTCATTCATCTTCAGTGATCCAAAACACAAAGGGAGATTTATTGCAGGTTCACGTTTTGCAGCTGGGGAATAGCTCGAAATTCTCAGAAGAATTTGTTGGGACTCAAAATATCAGTCTTTCCTCCGCATGTCATCACTATCTTTCTCAGCAGATTCATTACACAGTACTGGGTGATTATCAGCTCATTGTTTGCATATCCGGGACAGTCAACGACATATTCGTGGATGAAGGGAGACGTCATCCTCCAAAGCAAAACAATTCGCTAAGTGCCTTAGAGGAGGTAAAATATCTGCATGTGTCTTCTCATCTTTCTGGAAGGTCTAGACCATCACCCCCACAAAGTTTCAGCAACAACAAACTACTTCTCCCTCAAAAACGTCAATATCATCATAAGGAGGGCACTCTTGTAGTTGGGTGTCAAATGCAGGAGAGGAGCATTATTATTTTATCTTTCCAGCAAAAACTGCATGCATCTTATATATTGGTGCACTGTCAACTTGATTATCAGTGGTATGTGTATATCTTCTTATTGAAAGTATTTGCCCTATTATCTCTCCAAATTATCTAAATTTTAGGGCCATTGGGCACGACACTTTTGCATGTACATTTTATTCATATTTTCAACACTATTTGACTATCTAAACAACAAATATATTACCAAAGTACAATAGAATATTAGTTGGGATATTACAGTGGTATCAGAGCATGTTCCTTGCTAGATGTGGGCTTGAACATGAAAGTAAATGAATATGGAAGAAGATACTTTTGTAACTTATAGCAGGAGGAAGAGTAGATACACCGAGGAGCAAGAATTTGAAGATATTCAGTTAGATGTTACAAATTCAGACATGGACCCAACATGGATACACTCTGACAGAGGAAAGGGAACAAGGGAAGAGGAATACAAGTTGGAATTTCATAACTTAGTTAGTGCATTGAATGACCTAGCTAAAGGGAAAAAATAAGTATTGCATTACATAAATAAGTTGGCTCTTAAGACAGAACAGGGTCATAGCAGCCTACCTCTTTCACCAGTGGATAGAGGATCTACCAGTAGTAGCGGGAAACATGCATACACTAATATGCATGACACTCCCCACATATACAACAAACCATCCAGACCTACTATGCCTCACTTTCTGGAGAATGTCATTGCAGGACCAGTCATGCCAGCAGAACCTAGTGAACCATTTGGGGCTTATTTACAAGAATACGGGGATTTGGGAGATGAGTTCCATTCAAATATGTCATTCTCAGACTTATGCAATATGAAAAGTAGGAATCGACCTAGGAACTTTGACAGGGGGTTTACTCAGAACTATGAATTACATAAAATTGTGGGTAGGTTGGCCATTCCTAATTTTGATGGGACATCTAGTTATTCAACCAAAATTTGGGTACAGAAGTTGGACACCTACTTCCAACTTAAACCCATAACAAAGACAGATGCAATAAAGTTGGCTACTTTACATTTAGACGGGGAAGCACATGAGTGGTGGAACCATGGACTGGTGACACTGGGTCACAACACTATCACCTCATACAGTGACTTCACACAAAGGCTCATGGAGCACTTTGATAAGAAGGACCCATAGATTCATTTCAGGGAGCTAGCCCAGCGCAAGCAAAAAGGCACTGCAGAGATCTTCATATTTGAATTCCAGAGAGTTGTCGTTATGGTATTTGACATGTCAGAGAGTAGGCTGATTATGCTATTTACGGAGGCACTAGCTGAGCCACTCCGTGGATGGGTGAAGGATTACAAGCCAAATACTCTACAAGATGCTATCAATAGGACTCAGGACCTACAAGATTCTATGCCCAAGAACAAGCCTCCACAAAAGCCTACCAATATGTCAGAAAACAAGGAAAATACAGTCCCACAGAGGGAATGGTTGAACGAGGACACATGATGAGACCTAAGAAGGAAGAGCTTATGTTTCAATTGCAAAGAACCTTGGGTACCCGACCATAGATGTATGGGTAAAGGGAAGGTACAACTCATCAAAGTACTTCCAGATAGCAGTGAGGAAGATGAATTGGAGCAGAAACAGGATGAAGAACTACATAGTACAAGATTGGAACAATTGCTATAGAGAGCAACTATTGCTACCCTCATAGGAGTCCCCACCTTCCATACTATCAAGATTAGGGGAAGTATCCAAGGACAACATGCCATTTCTTTGATTGATGGTGGGGCCACCCACAACATTATAGATGCCTCTTGGGTAGAGAGGAAAATATTTCCCACCAAGGACTTTGAGGGCTTTATCGTTGTCATGGATGGCAATCACAGGATGAAATGCACACAGAGGATACCTCAATTACAGGTACAAATTGAGAATTATACATTGGTGGACGAATTTTATGTGGTAGATGTGCCAGACAGGAGCATTGTTTTGGGAGTACAATGGATGTACTCAATTGGGAAATACTCAACCAATTACCAAACATTAAATATGGAGTTCCTAGCACCACATGGGAATAGGGTAGTCCTAAGGGGAATGCCCAATGAAGCTTCAGGGCCAGCCACAAAAAAAATGGATGGCCACCATATTCAGGTAGAAGGACAAGACTTGCACGAGAAAATGGCCAACTCCAACACATAAGACTTTAAGGAATGACCAGTGGTATGAAAAGGGATTTTCGTGTAGACCTCCAGACAAAAGTATGATGTGCCTTAGGGAATTCAGACAATGATCCAAATCTAGGATGTTCAATCCTCACAGGTACCCAAGAAGATACAGGGAGGGAATACAGAGCATGGGTGAGAAGAAACATAAATTCAAAGAAAAAGAAGAGCCACCTAGCAGTGGAATAAACTGGTTCTTAAAAATGGACAAGAAGAGATAGGGACAGGTAATTCAATATATTGGTCGGAGATTGCTTGAGGACAAGCAATTTTGAGCGAGGCGAACTGTAATGCCCTCTTTTAATTAAATCACCAGAGACACCCGTTAACCTATTTTATTCCCATAGGTTCGAGCATGTATTAAAGAAAAGGGAATAACTGAGGACCAATATCACTAGGAGCATAAAGGAACATCAATTCAGTATTATTAAGTCATCAACATAGTTAAGAAGGCCATCAGAGGTAATATCATAAATCATGTGGAGCATGCAGGCCTTATTTCTCCAGTCTTAAAGTCAACAAGAAATTAGAATTGCATGCATACAAAAGTAAAGCACAAAACCTAAAAGTGACATGCAAACCCTAAAAGTACTAGCCAAAGCTATATAAGAAGGGTCATCGAACCAAAGGGATTATCTATGATTATTATTGTTGAGTTTGGTTTCTAGAGCAGTAGCAGCAGCAAGTTGGGGTTGGAGACGAAGGTCTTCAACTAACAAGGGGTTTCGGTAGTGAAATCTTTCTGCCCTAATCACTTCAGGATAGATCATCCAGGTCTATCATCGGTATTAACCATATTCATTCATCTTCAGTGATCCAACACATAGAGGGAGATTTATTGCAGGTTCATGTTTTGCAGTTGGGGAAGAACATGAAATCCTCAGAAGAATTTGCTGGGACTCAGAATCTCAGTCTTTCCTTTGCATGTCATCATTATCTTTCTCAGCAGACTCATCACAGTGTACTGGGTGATTATCAGCTCATTGTTTGCATATCTGGGTTAGTCAACAACATATTCGTGGATGAAGGGAGACGTCATCCTCCAGAGCAAAACAATTCGCTAGGTGCCTTAGAGGAGGTAAAATCTATGAATGTGTCTTCTCTTCTTTCTAGAAGGTCTAGACCATCACCCCCAAAAAGTTTCAGCAGCAATAGACTACTTCTCCCTCAAAAATGTCAATATCATCATAAGGAGGGCACTCTTGTAGCAAGGCATCAAATTCAGGAGATGAGCACTATTATCTTATCTTTTCGACAAACACTGCATGCATCTTATCTATTGGTGGACTATCAACTTGATTATCAATGGTATGTGTATATCTTTTTACTGAAAGTATTTGCCCTATTATCTCTCCAGATTAGCTATATTTTAGGGCCATTTGGCACGACACTTTTGCATGCACATTTTATTCATCTTTCCAGCACTATTTTTGTATCTGAACAAGAAATATATTACCAAAGTACAATGGATTATTAGTTGGGATATTACACAGGCATCCTTCAGGTTTCCTTACATATTTTTCCTTGGAAATATACATGGTAATGGTGAATTTAAATTAAAAGTGAAGATGTATGGATTATACCTTAAATAAATTCTAATGACAATGGAAATAGATTACATGTATTTAAATTAAAGTAAAAGGAAATAGTGGTGCAAATATACAAAGGTATATAAAAGTAAGAATCAAGAAAATAATTTATTTATTTATAATTTTGTTAAGATTGAAAGTCTGCCATTGAATATATTTAACTAGAATCACACCAAAGTTTAAGAATGCTAAATAGTATTATCTACTTTAAGAGCCCCCAATCCCACATTATCCAAATGTAAGTTCCAAGACACCAATCAGGGCAAGTTTGGTGCAAGCTAGAGGCAATTATGCCCTTTGGCACCATGTCTTTCATCTCTCTTACTTCACAATTAGTGATTTTCTAGTTGTAGGGGGGGAATCCTTAAGTTATGTTTCCAATCTACGATTCAGGCCCTACAAGGGTATGCTAGATTAACAAACATAAGGATTTAAGATATACTAATGGAAGTAGGATGGATTCTTAGGATTGGTGTTCATTATGAAGGTTATGTATTCCTAGTTATGCATATATATGTCTTGAAATGAAGATGAAGAATATTAACAAAGTAATTTGATACAATTTCAACCTACTAAGCAAATCAACTAAATTATTAAACCAATGCTAAGTGAAAGTATTTAGAATGTATCAAACTTCACATACAACATAAGCAATCCATCAACCATGGAAACCAACTAACCAAATATGTTATGAATCAAACACTAAGGAACATAGAAAATTCGATTTCAACAATTTTTAATTCTCAAATATTACACAAAACAATAGAATCCCAACAATTGGTCATGCTTCTATTCTTGGCTTGACCCATAAACCCCTCCATAGAATAATCCACAATCCACATGAAAATCAAAGACGAGTTGGCTTAGAAACAACCTCTGACTACAACATCAATCCAATGATATGATCTTTAGAGAAACAGAGAAGAATGAATAGCAATACAATAGCTATAGAGTTCTTCTATCCACCTAGAGGTTATCTTGGTCTTATTACGAACCCAAGGATTTTACGACAAAAGAATCCACCATTGTCAATGAGTTTGTCCTCTAAATTATAGATTTTTCAACTAAGATTCCAAATTGATCATCTATGACAAATCATAGATGATCATTCAATAAGAACAAAATAACCAATTAGTTCTTTGAAACCAGCTCTTGGGTCCTCCTTGAATTTGAAAATGCACTCTCCAATTCAAGCCTTCAAAATTGTAGCAATACAACCTGTCAAATTCCAACCTTAAAGAAGCCTCCTTTACTTCTTGAAACAAGAATCAACCATCCATGTTATTGTTAATATCTAATTTTCATGGGTTCACCTACAAATCTTGAGCTTTCTTCATGATTCAATGTCTTCTTGACAATGCACTAAGTCATCTTTCGAGCTCCTTCCTTGCTATGGAATGTGTGATAAACCGTCTAAGTGCACATCAATCCATTATTATGCTCTATAAAGTCAAAATACACATTATTATCCTCCATGTTTACTCATTGCCAACTAAATTAATAGTGTGATAATGTACACATTTTGTACCAAAATAAATGTCAAACTATTTTTTAAGTCATGAGGACTCACTCATTTAATTGTTCACTTCAATATATTTCTAATGAGCCCTCATTTGCTCATTTTGGTCCTTTGTGGTTTGACATATGGCCTTTTGATATCGGAGTTACATAAACTATTAGATCTTTGTTGATTCATCCTTGATCATTAGATATGGTGTTCTAAATTCATACTAGATGCATCATTTGGATAAAGTTTTTTATGATTTATAAGTGTGAACACATTCCGATTATATTGTGATAAAATAGCCTTTGTGCAACTTCTCCCTCATACATACCATAAGTCAAATTTTGTTCCACATCATCACGATCATTTGTACGTCATGGGTGTCTCCGAATTGGTTTTGGTGGAAAATGGGGCATCCTCTAAATTTTGTTTGTGGATATCCTTGATATTCTAGAGTTCTGCAAGGTTCTTATGGTACGTGTACCTTTTCTAGGGGATTCTCAAAGCAAAGTAGGAAAACCCCAAAATTTCCCTAGTTATGACAAAAAACGATGGTTTCCAATATTAACGTTGTTGGGACTTTTGTGGGAGCTTCCTAGAATCAAGGTGTGGCAACCTTTTCCAATTCTTGACTATAAAGGTTTGGAATTATCTCTCCACAACACCATTGGCATTTTATGGGAGCTTCTCATCATCAAAGTGGGTCACTCTTGAAACATTCCCGACTATGACATTGTGATGATATTTCAATATAGTGCCATAAAGGCTTCCTTGGGGACTTCCCGATAGCACAAAGTGACATACAATGAAAATTCTTGGTTGTACTGCTAAAATTCAATAATTTCAAACACTCATATGTCAAAATACAAGAGCACTTAAATCTTAAATATATTTTCTCCATTGGAACCTTGCGTTATTGTCATCCTTCTACACCAAACCATCAGTGCCAAGTGAAAATACAAAAGCCATACAACCAATGACACTGCAATCTCCTATATGTTCATCTTCAATACAAACTTCTTGTTGCCACCTTATACGCACCTGGGGGGAGCACAACATAAATATTCAAGTTGCGTGGTGTGTCCTTGGGGGAAAGTCTTGAGTTAGGTGTTGTCACCTGATCCAGATTCCTCCGTTTAGGCATAACTCCTAACGAAGCCAAGGTGGGTTAGTTATTAGTTGTGGGTGGTATTGTTTTAGGAGTTTTTTAGCGATGACTATTGAAACAAGCTACTTGCAAGTAAAATTAATATAACAACAACACAAGATAATTATGACAATTATAACATAAATGACTTGAAAGAAAAATATGAAATTGAAGATAGTGCCAGTGCCAAATGGAGTCAAAATAACATAATTTTGATGAAAGTTGTAAATGTATTGCAAGTGGAGTCTTGGTCAGTTTTAGTTATTATGGATGAGTGGATTAGAGGAAAAGGGGATTCCCTATATACCAAATGGTACATAGGAATATGTCCGGATTCCAACCCAAGTGGCTTCACACAAGGACATGTGGGATAGATGGAGTCACAGGGGGATGTCCAACACTACATTGACGAAGGTGTAGCCTAACGGGGCCACACAGTCACTTTCTAGTGATTCCTGCTTCCTTTGCAAATTTTCCCCACAAGTCTTGATTTTTGATAACGTCAGATTTCCATTATGTTTTCAAGGGATATTAGTTTTATTAATGTGATTTTACTTAGTTAGATGTAAGAAATTAATTAGTGCACATTCTTGCTTTTGATTATCCCAAATCTCATGGTGAACCTGCGATGGGCAAGAGCATACACCAGAATGGAAAATGTTGATTCCAATTAAAGATTGTAAATGCACCAAAGGGAAATCATGAGACTAATTACTACAACAAAGATTATCTTTTCCCTAATGGAGCAATCTCTCTTGGATAATTCGGTAGAGCAATGCAGGGTTAGTATTCTCTTGCCAAAAATAAAATAAAGCAAAAATAAAGAGACAGATTGATTGATTTAGTTTATTGAAAGAAAATGGAATCTATTCTAGAACTTGCAAATAAAGAAAACAAATCAAAGACTACACATGCTTCCCCCAAATGGGCGAAGAAGGGTGTGGGAGTCGTAATCCCACTTTCTCTTTATTAAGATTATTTACTATGCTATTTAAGAAAAAAAACACCTTTTGACCCTTGAAAATGGATAAAAAAGGCTTACAAATGCTTGCAGAAGAAGAGGAATGAAGGAGGGGAAAGAAGGATGAACTTTGGGTTCTATGGATGGAAAAAAAAACCACTGAATTTCAACAGCATTTCCCTCTCTTTTTCCTTCAAACTACTAAAAACCAGCAAGCTAATGATACATAGAGTAGTGGGTTAATGCTTAAAAATACATTACATTTACAACTAGTTTTGTGCTTGATTTTTTTTGAAGAAATTACCACTTTAAACACTAGCTTTTAGATCTAATCTTAATATGTAAAACTTAAGCTCTCTTAGATCTAATTTAAAACAAGTAAACAATAACACATAACTTTAAAATTTTATTTACTTGAGACAAAAAAGGTAACCAAGAAGAAGTTTGAAATTTGAGAGAAAGAGAAAAAGAAACATTAGAGGAAATTTCAACTCAAAATGGGCCTTTTATCCTTAATTCAAATTCCATGTCATCATGTGTTAGCCAACGAAATTGCTTTAAATTTGAAATAACATATAGGTCTTAAACAAATTTTTAATATAAATTTGGGGATAGGTATGATAAAAAAAAACTACTTTTTTTCTTCGTAATTTTGACATATCTCCTTGTGTTTTTACTCAAATTTCAATTGGGAGAGCACCCTGGATGCAAAATTAAATTATGCATCCAATGAGTACTCACTCGGCATACTTTTGATGAACCCCACTACCCCAAAAATAAGAAATACCTGAAAAAACATGATAATGGCATGGAATTTAATTTCCCATCCAACGGGCTCTCCCAGTTGAAATTTGAGTAAAATCACATGGAGATATGTCGAAAATATGAACAATTTTTTTTCTTTTTTTTCTTTTCTTCCTCCAAAATTAATAAATATTATTTTAACTATTTTAACTATTTTTTATTATTTTTCTTAGGAGGCCCATTTTGAGTTGAAATTTCCTCTAATGAGTCCCGCTCAAGCTTTGAATCTTTGTGTAAACTTGGAGGGTTGTTGTTGAGAGCAAAGATGTTTATGTGTTCATCCAACACAAGCCTCGAGGAAATGTCAATGCAACTTAGCTCAACCCATCACTCAAGATTAGTATCCTGCACACTTATCAAACCTACAAAGATATATTAGATCTGGTACACCCCACTGTTAGAAATCCAAAAGATTATGAAATACAGCTAAATAAAGCATTAACTCTCGGATATCTAAATCAAAGTAGTAGATAAACAAGTTGAAACCTCAAAGTTTGAAATTTGATAGAAAGAGAAAAAGAAAAGTCCTGCTCAAGCTTTGAATCTTTGTGTAAACTTGGAGGGTTGTTGTTGAGAGAAAAGATGTTTATTTGTTCATCCAACACAAGTCTCAAGGAAAGTCCAATGCAACTTAGCTCAACCTGTCACTCAATATTAGTATCCTGCACACTTATCAAACCTACAAAGATATATTAGATCTGGTGCACCCCACTGTTCGAAATCCAAAAGATTATGAAATACAACTGAATAAAGCATAAACTCTCAGATCTCTAAATCAAAGTAGTAGATAAACAAGTTAAAACCTCAAATGTTTATCTTCATGTGATACAAAAGCCCTATAATCCAGAATAAATATCTATGCAAGCCATGAAAAAATGCAACAAAATTACCTCATTTACCGCAACACTTGCACAAAATTGCCACACCTCATGAGCCTCAAAATCCTTCAACTTTATTCACAATAAAACTATAAGCCTATTACAAGAGCAGAAGTTCCTTAGATCCCCTCCAAAATAGGATAATGAACTTGCTTTTCTAGATAAATCAAGCCCCTAGGGAGACGCATCCAACAAGTCGAGAGGATGAGCTAACATGAGCTTCATGAGATAAGTTAGGGAGTTTGTTGTAGTTGAAGTGTAGAAGATCTTAAGAGGTAGGTGCCACCTCTCAAGAGGTGCGCCACCTTTTCCACATAGCCACCACCAAACCATCCATCATGCGCCATACTTCCCACACTTGAGCCAAATTAAGGATGAAGTAATACTTTCATGATAGATACTCAAATATGACACATTTAGCTTTAGTTGAGTTCACCCATCACTTGAGATAATATTTCCACCTCACCAAACATGTTTTTTCATGTTCCCTTGAATTTTTCACTTAGTCTTTTTGTCATTTTGTGACATTTTTAGCATTTCTTTGACATTTTGTTGCCCTTTAAAGAAAAAACCACTCCAAGTGATAATTTAATCACCTAAAACATGGGAAAAATGGGTTATGGGGTAAATGGGGTGCTTTCCGTGTGAAAACAAGCACCCCCATGAAAAACTCGACCTCTATACCACACTTTTATTACAATTTGAAATTTCCCATTTAATCCATTAAAAATGGCCTAAGATTGCAGGAAAAAAGATATTTTCAGAAATTAAAAAGAACCTGGGCCTAGTACAATGTTCATATGAATCTAAATAGTGTCTATCAAGTTTATATACATTGAATTGTAGAATTTAATAACCCCCTAAAGCTTGGACACCTAATTAATCATTCCATCTTTGGAGGAGCAGGTGAAAAACTCAAAAATTAGACGCAACTTATTCAGTAGTGCATAATTAACAAGGAAAAAACACCTTGGAATGGTAATTCAATGTCTAAGTCCTAAGAAATCCAAGTCTGTTACATTATTGTCCTTGCTGGCACACTTTAATACAATATCCCCATAGGGTATGAACATGCATTTATTAAAAAAAAGAGGGGACCACAACTAGTCTTGATGTAGCTATGGAACCTCCATGCATTGATAATGAACAGAGGCATGTTCACAACTTCAACGGCTCACATGGAATCCACTTAAGTGAAAAATTAGTGGATAACACTTCCATAATAAGCATGCTAACATTTAGACATGAAAATACTTGAAAACTTGATATTTCATTTTGGGGGATAACACCTTATTGGAGAGAAGGGGAAACTCTCCAACTACTTCAAGGGAAAATATCCTAATACAATTATATAAGCAAAATATGTAATCTAATTGATTTTTAATGATGATACGAGGAATATTACACCATATTTTAGAACTCTCTTAACCCTATAACCACCTACTAAAATCATAGGTGCCTATACCGTGTGCACAAATCCTTGTTTGACCGCTATAAGACAAACATGGATCCACGCCTATAACTCTTAACATTAATATTAACTTTAGTCCTAGTAGACTTTTATTCCTATATTGCATTACTTGGGAGGGTCATAACATACCACCCCCTTTGAAATTATTTTCCTTGAAATATTTCATTGAAAAGGTCTACGACGTACATCAACAATCTAAGGTCCCATCTATGGGTGTTAACCCTAACTTCCAACTTGTGAAACATGAAAATTGCTTCTTACATAGTGGGTTGAATGTGGTAAGTAGATCATTTGCATTACATAGCTAAATGTTTGTAGTTGACATGGGTAAAATAATGACCAATGCATTAAATTTTTCAACTACTATGGGTTGGGCATTGACAACCTAGGTAAAATTTGCTAAAGCCATAGTTGGGGGCTTCTAATCCTCCATTGGAACAACCAATAAATCCTCTATGGTAGACTCGAGTGGAATAAAGAGTTTTGATTCCATATAACATTCTATTCTTGAAGTTGATTTTGAATCCCCTATCTCATGTTTTTTTAAAGGATAAGACATGCTTCCTACACTTTGTGTAATTGATGAATGATGAACATTTTTTTATTACAAATTACGTTAAGGCTTGAATGATCTTGGTTCTCGTTGGGCATTTCTTCAAGTCTTTATGAAAAACCTCCAATTAAGTTATTGAGAGCCCATAACATATGAGGGAATGCTCTCTTTAGGGTATACTTCTATATAGGTTCCCATGAACACAAATTTTCCTCAATTGGGAGGGCTAGTATCATCTTGAACCTTAGGATATGGGGTACCTACAACACCCCATCTCTCATGCCTTACACAACATAGAATTATAAATATTTTTGCTCATGAGAAGGCAATATTAATGCATATCCTCATTGCCACATCTATCATCATGGAATACCACCTATAATATTACAGAATTTAATGTTCAAAGATAATCAATACATTGACTCATGTATTGAAATTAATCTTATCCCCTTGAAACTAGTTTTCTCTTAAGGCAATAACAGGAAATCAAGACAAGAGTCAAGAAAGGTAAAGGATCTGCTGACATATTGTATGCCCTTTCTTCCAATAATAAATTGAGGAATAAGACACGAGTCACCAAATATTTAATGTGGCCATAAGATATCTCAACAATAATTCAAGTAAAGGAAGTTTGGGGAAAAAATAAGCCAAATAAGGAAAATTATTAGAAATAAATAGATAGTAGAACAATGACATTGCAAAATAAGTTGCAATGAGTGAATATTGGACTACAAGAAATGGAAAAACAATATTAAAGAACAAAACATTTAACTTAGGCATGGGGTGTTGATCATTTATAAAATATTAGAATGAAGGACAAGATCAATGAGTTCGAAGAATTGATAAATAATAATATGTCCCTGAAAAACTATGAAAAAAGAAATGAATAAGTTAAGAGAATTAGACCACAAGTATAACAAAAGAGACTTAAACCTCACAATTTTTGGTTTAGAATAGGATGAAGAATATGTCATGCTAATCTCTCCAAATGAAAGCCATGGCGGAGTGGCTCTCTGAAACGTGGCTAAGGTTTCCCTAGCCGTCGCCTCCCTTGCTACGAAGAGCGAGTTTTGGCTGGATCGTTGGCTGCGCCTCTCTTGGTGTCTCAGTGTGGGGTTCCCTTTGGCTGCCGCTTCTCCTCGTGGTCTCAACGTGGAGTTTTCTCTGGCAATGGGCTCTCATGCCCAGCTCACCGCCTTCAAGGCCCTTGTTCAAGCTGTCGCTCCTCAGGCAGCTTCTCACACTTCATCCAAGTTTGTGAAAAAGATGGATGAGATCCCTTCTATGGATCTCTCTCCTACAGATCCATGCCAGAAAGCACTCACCCTCTCTGAGAAATCCCTCATTGGTAAGTTCACAGGGTTGTGGCCCAACCCTAAGGCGGTGGAGCTCTAGATCACAAAACATTGGAACCCTCTTCTGCAAGGACAAGTCTCTCTCTTTGCAATTGGATGAGGGTTTTTTGTTTTCCTGTTTTTGAATAAAGAAGAAAGAGACCTAGTCTTTCATTCGGGTCCTTTCTTCATGGGCTCAAGAGGTCTGTTCCTAGCCCCATGGTCTCTGGGGTTTAACCCAGAAGCAGAGATCACAGTCGCTCCAGTCTAGGTAAGACTCCCTAACCTCCCTCTTCATCTTTGGGGGAAAAGTACTCTGACTGACATTGGTAATAAGCTAGGAAGCTATTTAGATAGTGCAGAACCAAAAGGGGGACAGTTTAGATGTGCCCGTATCTGCATAGAGGTGGATCTAGAAAAATGGCTCTCGGAGGCCCTAAAGCTCACATTAGGAGAATGGAGCCACATTCAAGAATTGGATTACAAGCAGATCCCATTCAAATGCAACTTCTATCACGTATACGGCCACTTCGCCAAAAGATGCCCCAAGCTTGCAGAATCACAGAAACCAGCAAACCTCTCAGCTTCCAAAGATACAGAGTTCCAGACGGTTACTAATTGACGCCATCCTCCCTGGTGAAAGGAGCCTCAAGATTCTCAGCACAAGCTTTCTCCTCAAGATTATTCTCCTCTTGCAGATACTCCACGATTGAAAAACAAAAATAGTTTTGAAGTTCTTTAGGAAGATGAAGCACAAGAATCTGAAGCGACGGATGTCTCGGAGTAGGGAATCCTTGGTCCCCTTGGCTCCTTGGAGGCAGCTGAACAAGCTTCTCCAAAACTTGCTTCCTCAGCTTCTGATAAAGACACCAACGCTTTGATTCACGAGACCCCAGCCCATGCAAGATTGGCATCCTCGGTCCCTTCGTCAGAGGGAACCTCTGAATCCGAAGATTTTTTAGCTCCTTCTCCACCCCTCACTAGAGGGTGAAAGACAAACAAAGAACGTAGAGAAAAGGAAGCAGCCTCAAACATCAACTCGGGCTCCCACAAGAAATTGGACCCTTTCATTAAGGGGCATTTCTCCTCTCCGCCTAATTAATGTTTTGTTTTTGTATTCTTCTTTGATCACAATTCGTGAGAGTCTACTCTTGCAAGAAATTTTTTTCTCGGAATAGCGTCAGAAGCATTTGGGATTCACTTCTCAAAGCACTCAAAAGAAGGCTGGCTGTTCTAATAGAGGGCATCGGCCTTCTTTTTTTGAACTCCCCTTTGTATGCCTGGCTGAGCTACATCCATTTTTAATCAATAAAAAAATTTCAGTTTCTATTAAAAAAAGAAGAAGATGTCATGCTAGATTAGTAAAGGAAGAGCTAGCAACAAGTTACAAATTGAAAAAGCTAGCGTCATATAAGCAAAGAGGCTAGGAAAAATAGTTGAAAATAAAGATAAGTTTATAAATGTTAAAATAAGCTATATTAATCATAAATATGTCATACTAAGTAAAAATTCAAGTCTAAAAAAATTAGGAATATTTGAAAATGAGGATCTCATTCTCATAGATCAAGCCAAGTTAATAAAGGAAGTTTAAAAGGTATTATTAGATAAATACAAGGAAATCAATTAATTGGAAAACATCTATGATACCAATTGTATGCTTTATAAATTGACATGGATATTCCAATGACCAAATCACAAAAAAAACTCTAAAGCTTATGTCTCTATACTAAGCCTATGTTCCTCCACTATGCAAATATCATTTTGAATTTTAGTGTTTAAATATAAATAAAAACTCAGGAATCATATTCTAACCAATCCAACATAGAAAAAAGAACTACAATAGCAAAGAGACACCATGGAATACCATATTTACCCTAGTACAAGAAATGAAGGACCACACCTTTTGCGTTTTATATTTTGGAGATTACAATATAGATTACAAAGCAATCCAAGCTCATTGCAAAACTATAAGACATTAAGGTACAATATAGTCCATTACATAGTGCTTCTCACTCTCTCTTCTCTATTGATATATCCTCGACATGCCTTGCTTATAGTATGGAAAAAATGGTGACTAAAGAGAGTTAACCCTTTTCCCTCCTCCTGCTAAGTTTTTTATAGATATAATTAGGGTTAGGTTTAGGGTTTCAAAACCTCATTGCGATCTTCATGATGTTTCTATAAGTCTCTACTAGACTTCCCATGTTAGCTAGAGCTATTCATGTATGAATTATGGTCCACTAACATGGGTACATCGTGGATCTGCAAGGAATAACATGATTGTTACCTCGTTGTGGGCATAACTTTTGCATATGAACTTCATTTGAAAAAAATGAACCATTGTTAAAAAGTCAACAATTTGTATAATCCAATGAGGACCTCCATGTTTCATATGCTTGAGTTCTAATACCTCAAAATGGCACTTTGTTGACCTTAGACTAGGAGATCTTCAATCTTGAAATATTTTTTCCATGGAAAAAATCATAATTTTACTACTGAAAATCAAATTACAATGAGTATATATATGCTTGAGAGCATATATTCATGAAAAGACAAACCAAACTATGTTGATAAAAAAAAAATGTCCGAGTAGTAATCTTTGTGATCAACATAGACATGGAAACTGATTACAAAAAAGAGATGTACTATTAGTCACATGCTTCGTATATTATCATAAAGCTTGAGGTAAATAAGCTGAGACATAAAACAAACATTAGATAAGTTGTCCCTCTAGGATCCTAGGAGCCTCATGGAAGGGCCTATGATAGTACTCAAAGTTATCATCATTTGCGAGTTCTGAGATGTGCCATTTTCCCTAAGACAATTGAAGACCCTCTTTGGAAAGGGAATCCCTGTAGACATGTTGACAAGAGAAAGTGTCGAAATTCATTTTAATAAGTAAAAATTCATCCAATAAAGTTGTCAAATAAAGGTTGTGGCATTGCTTAACTGAGTCCTTGACCCAATTAATGACAACCATAGAGCCCCCAAAGAGCTGGTCTTCTTTTTGAAGGAGGGCGGGCTTTGATCCACTTATGTGTGCATAGGTCACGAGATCATTTAATACAATCTATTTTGATGCAACCACATGTTTGACCACTACCTCGAGGTGGCCCCATGGCTTTAGGCTAGGCACTCATGGGAATTAAACCTTTCCCACCAGTGAAAAACTCCTCACTCTTCACCATTGGATCCAACCCATTTGGGCATCTTCAATTCTAATATGCCAATGTTCTTTTTAAAATTTGATCCAAACCAATATTTATAAATCTCAAATTATATAAATAATTCTAGAACATCAATAAAATCATATAAGGACTCTATAAATCTATTATAAATCATGCTTTATCAAAACTCAAAATAAAATCCAAAACTCAACATAATATAATCATTTGAACAATTGAAAGCTCCAATAACATCTTAAAAAAATGAAGTTGATAACATCACTACATGTGGTTATGTCTTTGTAGAAGAAAGAAAAATGTCAAACAACCACCACACAAGTGATTATGTCTGTATAGAAAGAAAGAAAAATGTCTAGCAACCACCACAAAAGCTTTGATAGTAAGTATTTAAATTAGTTCACTATACTCGAGGAGTATAAGGGCTAACCAAAACACCCTCAACTTGCCAGAATCCATAGAGCAATTCTTGCTGAAATAACAATTTGGAGGGCTGAACTTGTAATTTGGGCGATCTGGATAGTTTTAAAATCGAATCAGACATTTAGTCTAGAACAAACAATTATGATTGCTGAAATTACAAAATTACAGAAATAATAATTTCTAGAAACAATTTTGACTAGATTTTATCAAAAAAATTGCAAAAAAACAGGGCGTTTTTGTTGTCTTTTATCCTACTCATACTACACTCATCTCTTACATTGTTATGCCCCCGACATGATTGATGTGATGCGTCGTTATGTATTGCCCAGTGATGGAATTTGACGGGTAAATGCCCATCATGGGCCACTTTACCCGTCAAATACAGCTCAGATTTTACAAAGACCGTCAAAATCTGGCTTAAAATACAGAAAATGTTTTGTATTTTGATTGTTAACGGCAATTTTGACGGGTGTTTGTCATTTGAAATTCCTACCTTAAATGCCCACAACTAGGCGGACCAACGCCAACCTATTTAACTGATTTGTCAAGCAAACGCCAGCCTGTTTAAATGCTTTGACAGGTGCCAGCCTGTTTAAATGCTTTGACAAGTGTAGGGAATTTACGCAGAGGCGAAAATTAACTAGCCTGCTGCGTAGCTTTAATTAATGCTACGGCAGCTGCAAAAGGTCATTCGATCTTAAGCGACTTAAGATCTAATGGCTATGTAGCAGCAACAGTTGCATCAAAGTTTGAGCAGCAAGCTGATTATTGATGGCGATATGCAGAGACATGGTGGTGTCTCTAGGTTTTCTATCGTAATTGATGATAACCTACATTCCCTAAAATGGAGAATCTATCGTGATTGATCCCCGACCATCGATCGCCTGCAAACGTGGCTTTAAGGGGCCGCAAATTTTTTAGTTCCTACAAACTAATGAATCTTGTATTAAATCAAGACGTTCCGAACCAGGCCAGATTCTTGCTATTGATTCTATGATCCCGTGGTCAGCGAGAATATCTTCTACCTGATAATCTCCACTGGGTGAGAGTTCACAACATCTAACTTAGCCCACATTTGCCGACAGACCATCCCGTTGATGAAGCACGCCTCTTCCTGCAAGTTCCAGCTACCACCCATTCGTAGTATCCTGATAATAGTTATCCTGTTCCCACTAATTCAATGGTATGGGCAGAACAAGAGGTTTGTGATGGCTACAACATGTTGCAAGGAGACCAAGTTTTTATAAGATGTGAAGAACCCCAAAAGTCGCAGAAATATCCTAAGTTATCATAAAAGAAGTAGCAAAGGAAAACTAAAGTTTATGACGAGATCTATAGCTGATAAATTCATAGCAATCTTAAACATCTCAAGCTCACGAAATTCCACCTGCTTTCTACTAGCTTACTGGCTTGTTGCTGGTGGGTTGCTTGCTGTCAGGATGGCTGGAGCTATTGATCACGAAGTCGTTTCTGCATATCTATCAGTGTGAGGTTTGGTTTCCAATCCATCAATATAGGTGCTATGTGCTCACCCGCTAGTGCCAGATCCAGTTGTGAGGCTGCCTGTTGTACTTGCCAATTTGGATTGTGGTTAAGCTGGGTTTTAATAAATCCTTTGTTCAATCTTTTGATAACTTAATTAATTAATGTTGTAAATGGAAGTTGTATGGTAAAGTTGAAAAATTAATGTTGTAAATGGAAGTTGTATGGTAAAGTTGAAATGTTGTAAATGTCACCTAACCTAAGTACCATCCCCAATTCTAGTTGCTAATTCCCTTAATAAAAAAACTAAAAACTCAATCAACTTTTTTATAACTTGAGTAAATCATTAGTAAATCATTGCTTCTAAAATGTCTTTATCAAAATGGATGATATAGGCACTAGAAATAGAGATATCATGTAGGTTTTTTGAATGGGTAAGTCCTAAGGGGAAGGGGAAAAGTCACTGTTTAAATTTGGTTAAAACATTATCCTTAGATTTTAGCTTGGTAAATTCTTCTATAGATAAGTTTTCTTTAAAAACAAATGAAGCCTCAAGCTCTTTTCCTTTCTTTGAGGCCGTTGCAACGATAATTATATAAGGTAATTTTAGAAAGTGAACATAAAAGTAAGATTGAGCGCACTCGTAACTCCTCTCAAATTGGGGTAAAACATATATAAAAGGCATAACCAGCAAGTCGGAGAGTCTCCAGTCACATGCTAGAAGCTAACAACGTTTTTTCCAGTTTTATTACTAGCAACAACCACATTAAATTAATTAATGTGTCTGAATACTCCCATAGGCATAAATTTAAGCACATTAAATTAATTAATGTTTTTCCCAAAAGTATGTGCCTAAATTTACGCCTATCGACGTATTCAGACACATTAATTAATTTAATGTCGTTGTTGCTAGTAACGGGTGGGCCCATAGACATATCTCCAAAATAATAATTTATTATGTTACACTTAATTATTATACTTTTATTATTAATATTGATAAATTAATATTTTAATTGATTATAATATAATAATTATTTAATTATTTAAATATTATTATTTAAAAAATACTATTAATTATAATTAAATCCAAATATAAATACATTATTAATTAATTAATTAATGTGTGACAATAATATTATATATCATAACACTTAGGGTTATATCGTAATGCATAGGAGACATAACCATTAGATTACTTTATAGATTGTGATAAGTTGAATGATGAGGATTTGATTAGTTTTAATTCATGGTTAATATTTGATTTAACAACGACTATGGTTGTATATAGAGATGTCTTTTCAATTGAATGATGATGATGCCCAAAAAAACCTTTCAAATATAAAGTAACAACATAAAATGTATTTATGTTTTAAAATAAAAATATAAACTATACATAAAAATTATTAATTATTAATTCATTAATATTATCTAAATATAAACTATAAAAAAATTTCTTTTATAATCGATTATAGTTATTTACTAGTTATTTAATGATAAGCAATATATTTAGTTGTAAAAATCTAAAATACAAACCATTTATTTATTAATCAAAAGTATTAACTATTATTAATATATACGATATTAAGTGAACTTATAAAAATTAAAAATTAGTTGTAAAAATCTAAAATGCAAACCATTTATTTATTAATCAAAATTATTAAGTATTATTAGTATATATGATATTAATTGAACTTATAAAAAAAAATCATAATTAATTATAAATAATATAGTTCAGTTATATATATATATATATATATTGACAATTAATGTGTTAATAAAAAATAAAAAAAAATTTATTATAATAATTAAACATCCGAAGACATCCAAAGACACATTACTAATGTGTTACATCTTGGGCATTGTCGCAATGTGACATAACCCTAGACAAATATCAGAATGTGACATAACCCTTGATGAATGTCGCTAATGTAACATAAACTGTGTTAAACGTCACAATGCGACATAACGCTTATTAAACGTCCACTATCACATTATTAATGTGTCACATCTTTGGTTGTGTTGACATATACCAACCAAACACTGTAATAAACCATGGCTTAACGTCGTAATGTGATATAACCCTTGATAATGTTGGAGTGAAATGTAAACCTTGAAAAGCATTACAATGCGACATACATTCTACATTATTATGTAGAATGTGGATGGTTTAAACCATTTCTTTTGTCAAACGTCTCTCTCTCTCTCTCTCTCTCTCTCTCTCTCTATATATATATATATATATATATATGAATAAAATTCCTAGAGAAATTTTCTAAACATCCAAAGACACATTATTAACATCCTAGTGAAATGTAAACCTATATAAACATCACAATCCGACATAACATTCTACATTACTATGTAGAATGTTGATGGTTTCAAGCATTTCTTTTGTCAAACGACTATATATATATATATATATATATATCAAGATAATTCTTAAAGAAATTTTCTAAACACCCAAACAGACATTATTAATGTGTCAAATATTGGGCATTATTGCAATGTGACATAACCCTTGACAAATATCACAATGTGACACAACCCTTGATGAATGTCGCTAATGTAACATAACATGTGATAAACGTCACAATGCGACATAATTGCCATGTTGCATTATGGCTATGTTGAGTAATGTGGCAATGTGACAATATGTAAGTCATTGTAATGTTGCACAATGATTAGGTGTAGTGAAATTTTCAGGTGTTAATTCTGTTTTGACATAAACGAAGGGTTATGTTCGATTGCGTCATTTCTGTATGAATATATTGTATTATGGTTATGTTAATTAATGTGGTTCATTGCATTACAACATTAAAAGTAATTTAATAAGACAAATATATGTTTAATTTATGAAGTGCTATGGTGGATTATCATAGTGAGTGAGCATCAAGTTGAATTGTGACGTTGCTTTATGGTCATGATTGTTACTGGATTTTTGTTACATGATGCCATTAATTAAATTGTTTTGTAGTAGTTGGGTTTAGTTTTATTTTGAATTTCTTTTTGTATTCTGAAATCGATGAAGGGCTATCTTGGATTTTGATGTTCATTGCTGTTTATGGTGTCTTGTGACATGCGGTGTATAGAAAGTCATCATAAATTACATGATCGTTAGTTATGTTGTTTTCATTTGAACGAGGCATGAATGTCAATTGTGGAGCAAATATGGAATATCTTTGTTATTTCAAGTGGGAATAATTGTTATATAATCTGCAATGTTTGTACTGAAATGTTTTTGTAGACTGGAATACTGCAACAGTTGTTTAATTGATGTTTATTTAATGTGAAACTAAATTATTTTCTAAGGAGTTTCACTTCCATATATTTTATGATTCGTGATATTTATGAAAAAATAAAATTCTTAAATGAATACAAAAAGTAACAATTTCAATATAATAGTAAGCAATGCATCCATGAATATGATGTAAATGAATGTATGGATTGTTAAAATGAGGAAATCTAGGAATTTAATTGCAACAATTACATATATTGTTTAAATTGTTACTTGAGAAAGTGAAATATTGTATTGATTATTTAAATTGTAATTTGAGCAACTGATATATGCAATTGTTGAAAAACCTTTGACATTACGTCAACTTAGTATGGAAAGTCATCATAAATTACCTTATCGTCAGTTATGGAATATCTTTGTTATTTCAAGTGCAAAAAATGTGTTCTTTAATGTGCAATGTTTGTTATCATACCGAGTTGAAATCGAATGCTTTGTTTATTCATTTGTTGATAATGCAATCTTTTAGTGTGTGAGGGTAAGATATGTAATATTAGTTGTACTATTTAAAAGATGTAAAGTATTGTTTCCATTAAATTCTTGATATAGCCAATAAATTTTGATATTATACAGTAAATAAATCTATTTATTTTAGATCAGAAGAAATAAAAATAGTGATTTGAAGCAAAAACTCAAACATAGCCACTCCAAATTTCCATATCCTTTATAAAAAGCTTATGGGCTGAAGAAATGTTTTATTTGAAACCAAAACACAGCAAAATTTGCACAAAGTGCAAAAACAAAAACATAGTTTTTTTTACAAAGACTCATAAACCTATTAAATTCCATGCCAAAATCCTATAGGGACTGAAACAATGTCGGAGGGAATGGGAGAAGATCATTGAATAAAACCATGCTTCGAGTTAGAGGAAAAAAATTCTTATACATGATAATGTTACTGCATTGATTGTTTGTTGGCAACGGTAGACAGTGATTTGGAAGCGATGATCTTTCATCAACTGCTAAATGAGTAACACTACAAGTTTCCAAATCATAGTATATGAATGGAATTTCAACATTCTTGCACATCAATATAGAATTTCCAATTGCTTGGAATGGTAGATAGTTTGAACAATGTCTATTTATATTTCTTGTCATACCTTGTAAAAGGGTCCATCTTAACCCTTTACCATCCTCAAAATGACTATCTGTTTGTTGAACACAATGTTGACCGCGTTTGAAATCCTGGATTTCATCTATGCACCATATACTTCTAAAAGCATCATTCACAAGACATATCAATCGGTTGCAGTGTAAGGTCAGACAAATACATTGTTTCCTAGGCCCTGTGTAAATTGAATGCATACCCCATATATTCATTTCAATGTTCAACGAGTACAGTCTGTACACATATGAGGCACATTCTTCAGAAGTTATTTTCACATGCAACCAATAAATTTTTCCTTTATAAAAAATAGCATCTTTAGGAGCAGTAGGTTCACCATCAGCACCAATTGTTTCTCTCCAAACTCTTTGGATATTGCTGCAGATAAAAAATTTAGGACCGTGTTCAGTACACTGATGACATACAAGTATCCATCCATGTTTTTGTTGACCAGTGTTGCCTATCAGAGAAAAGAAACCATAGTCTCCTATATCAATAATTCCTATATTTGAGAAACACTTTATGAATGGATTTACGATGTAATAATCCTTATGCCCTCGTAGAGGACAATGTTTTGAGAGAAAAATGATTGAACCAACTGTACATTCAATTGTATATCTATATTCTAGATAAGGGACATGCAACAAAGATATATGTCCTATACAATTTATAACCTTATATACAAAATGGTTTTGATACTGTCCCAATAGTTCAATTAGAAGCCCAGTTTCTCTTATATTGTTATTTTTCCAAGCACCAACAAAAGATGGCCTGGACAATAGCTCTTCACAATGTTTAGAGATTGATCGCAAAGGAACCAATGTTGAAAATGGCACCCATAGGAGAATCATCTCTAGAAACTCGAGTGGTAGTAAACTCCAAATGCTCGGATCCATTTGCAATTAACTAAAAAAAATATATTAAAAATACATAGTTATTACCAACAAAAACATAATAAATTATAAAAATAATTTCTTTGCATAACACATACATAGTAGAACATAACCATGAACCAATGTCAGAAGACACCATAAGCACCAATGAACATCATAATCCAAGATAACCCTTCATCGATTTCAGAATGCAAAAAGAAATTGAAAATAAAAATAAACCCAACTACTACAAAAAAATTTAATTAACGGCATCATGTAACAAAAATCCAGCAACCAACATTACCATATTCCAACAGAAACATAACAAATCATAAAAATAATTTCTTTGAACGAACACACAAATCTATTTAAGCTACTCATAAATAAAATTAAAAATACATAGTTATTACCAACATAAACATAATAAATTATAAAAGTAATTTCTTTGCATAACACAAACATGGTAGAACATCACCATGAACCAATGACACAAGACACCATAAGCACCAATGAACATCAGAATCCAAGAGAACCCTTCATCGATTTGAGAATGCAAAAAGAAATTTAAAATAAAAATAAACCCAACTACTACAAAGCTATTTAATTAATGGCATCATGTAACAAAAATTGAGCAACCAACATTACCATATTGCAATAGAAACATAACAAATCATAAAAATAATTTCTTTGAACGAACACACAAACCTATTTAACCTACTCATAAATAACATTAAAAAATACATAGTTACTACCAAGAGAAACATAGTAAATGATAAAAATAATTTCTTTGCATAACATAGACACAGTAGAACATAACAATGAGCCAATGTCACAAGACACCATAAGCACCAATGAACTCGAGAATCCAAGATAACCTTTCATCGATTTCATAATGCAAAAAGAAATTCAAAATGAAAATAAACCCAACTACTACAAAACAATTTAATTAATGGCATCATGTAAAAAAAATCCAGCAACCAACATTACCATATTGCAGCAGAAACATAACAAATCATAAAAATAATTTATTTAAACCAGCACACAAATTTATTTAAACTACTTATAAATAAAATATAGGTTGACAACAAATTACTTAGGAACAAATCAAAATTAAAAATATTATTCAAACTTATAAAATATCTTCAACACATTTAGATAACTGTATGCAACGATAGACTGAATAAATACAATGATGCGAACAGAAAGAAAAAGCACTCTCACTATTTTTTTTATATAGATGGTGATGACAGTGGCTCAACAATCTTTTTATTTTCTTGGCATGACACCATGAATTTTCTTTGCTTTTTTTTTTTTCAGTATTTTTTTGGGTTTTCTTGCCAAGATCACAAATTCCGTTCTTCACCAATCTGTGGTTAGGCTCATATTTTATTGCATCCTCAAGCTTGTCATATACCAACCCAAAACCTAAAGATCTTTGTCCATATGTACGAAAACTGTAAATAAATTTTTGTTGTGTACCGGTAATGCCAAATTTCTTCCCTATCTCCTTTTGAATTTCTGGTTTGGAAAGGTTTCCTCTTCCAGGATGTAGAACATGTATCTAAAATCGACGCCTCAACCTTGGTTCATCTATGAGGTGTCTGATGCATACTGTTGGATGGTGTTTGATTTTTTTTACATCTTTTTTTTATTTGGATTTGACGCAAAGATCTGGAAAATAATTTAAACATATATGGTTTTATGAATTCGAACATCATGATAACCAAATAATACAATAAACAACATTGGAGGAAATGTGGCATAAGCACTAAAACTCTAAGATATCAATAACAATTAAATCATACAATATAACAAAACGTAAGTTGCATAAAATGGTAACATGCATGGTCATGGTTATATATGTCAAAATCATTGGCATGTCATCTTGTAATCTATCATTCAATACTATTTTTCTGGCACATTTCATCAGTACATTCACATTCAATCGATAAAACTCAATTAAAAAAAATTACATTTAGTTGTGAGGATCTTATAAAAAAAAATAGATAACTAACTATATATCTTTACTCTTTCAACACATACAAAAGAATATGAAGAACACAAATCCAAATAAATTAGTAAAAAAAATAATGGCTGCCACTATGTTTTTATGTCGTAATACAACTTAACAAATGCTTGTAAATTGAATTGTAATTGAACATATTGAAAAAGTGTATGTTAACATATAGGAAAAAAACTTATTCTCGACAACTATATGAAAAGACAATGAATAAATAGAGATTAAACTCTGTCAGTTTGTAATTTGGTTTGCTCTCTTGCAATCTATATTTCTTCCTACCAATTCAAATAATAACAACAAAACATGTCAATATAAATATCTATACAATAAACAATCAAGTTACCTAATAACCTAATAGTTGTGATCTTTAAGCTAAAATGGATTCCAACCGTTGCTCTTCTTTTTTCCTGATTGTAGCATATGCACTTTTCGCCATCTTTGAATACCTTTCAAATGTAAACGGCGGAGATATTCGTAAACCATCAATAGATTTTACCCTTTAAATTGCTGTGAAAGTTAAACCTTGCCTCTCTGTGATACCGATATCAATGGTTTCCCTTTGTAAAGTCAAACCTTGCGATTTGTGTATGGTAAGAGCCCAAGCCATACGCAATGGGATTTGCTTGCGATTTCCTCTAGCAATAGGTGCTATTGGAACAATATTGGGATATCTAATGTCCCATGGTAAACCAATGTAATCATCAAATGAGACTGTAGCGTACATTGGCCGTTGTGGTGGTTAAAATATAAGGAGGTCCAATAGAATAACAAAACCTCTAATTGTAACCAAGTTCATCGATGAATCCTTTGAGGTTAATGAGCTTTGTTGCTTGTGCTATAGAGTCTAGGGTTTTGTAGAATTGTACCTTTATTGGTACTACTTGGTTCCTTGGTATCTGAGAATGATCTCCCCAAGTGTTGTGTCAAACATGTATTATAGAAACAAAATAAATCCAAGATTCCATAAATGTCATCTCTAATTCATTCACCATTCATCATGATCAGAATATCAAATCGAGATAAAAGTAAAAAATAAAAAATAAAAAATCCTAACTATATAAAGATCAAGTACTGATATAGTTCGGGCACAAATTTAGGTCTGATTAAAGTTTTGCCATTAGTTTAGTTCATGCAGAAGCATAATTTTATGTTTTTCTGTAAACCTAACCAAACTTAAGTCTTCTTTAATCACACAAGTACAAAGCCTCCAAGAAAACCCTATTGCTAGTCGTCGAAGCTTCAAGAACATCCTAGGAGTTGAGAATACTAAAACCTTGGTTCTTCTTCTCTCTTAAAACGAAAAATCAAATGAATGGAAAAAAATCATTTAAAATAAATTTTAAAATATGTAAAATTAAAAAATAAAAATAATTATTTTTTAATTTATATATATAAATGAGTTAATTACTTTATATATGTGTGTGTGAGAAATTGTGAATGGGATCTTAAAAGGTTAATTCCCCATAAATACTTAGTTTATAAAAATTAAAGATAAATTAAATTAAATGTTTAAAATTTTAAAATTACATATTTTTCATTTTAAATTTAATAATTATGATTGTGTGAAAGAGGTGCATTCTACAATAGGAAAATATATGTAACTTCTTATGTGCTCATCCGAGATGACACGTGTTTTTTTTATAATAATAAATTATTATTTACAATAATAAAATATTATAAAAATAATATGTTTACTCAAATAAGATCAATTAAAATGCTCTGTGTACATTTGCACTCTAGAAAGGGTTTGCACCTAGAAAAAAACTTAAAATAATTTTATTAATTTTTTTGAAATAAGAAAAAAATTCTAAGTAAGTTACTTGTCATAATTAATTAGTAAAATGTAAGGGAATCTACTTTTTCTAAATATTTCTTGTTCTTAGAGTTTAAGATATATGGTTTTATTATAAAGAAGAAAATACAACATTTAACCACACACAAATTATTTAAGGTCTTACTTCCTATCTTATCACTAAGAGTTAAAAAGAATGATATTATATTAGTAACTCCTAACCATCAACTATATATCAAATTTAAAATACTAAATCATAATTCAGTTATATTATATTAATACTTAACCATCAACTATATATCAAATTTAAAATACTAAATTATAATTCAAGTTTAACATTTGTAAGAAGAGTTATAATAATTTTATTATTATTTAATTTATTATTAAATATATTTTAAGTATGATTTAAAATTATTTATGTATAATTGGCTAAGCTTTTCTCTCATTGAATTTCAATAGAAAAAGTTACCCCTCAATATACAAACAAAACATAATAATAGCATGAGAATATCCCACCTTGCATACCATGACTAAATTAAATTATTTTTAGATGTTATTCACTTATATAACTACAAATCATAGAATTGAAATATTTATCTACTTATTTTGTCTATAGGCATTTAGATATTATTCCAAAATTTGGATTTGATTGAGCCCATCAACAAAATTAACCTAAGTGTAATTATATTTTAATTATCTAAATCATATAACATAATATACTAAATTTCTTTTTTTCAAAAAATACTGAATTCCTTTATTAACATTAATTTAACAAAAAAAAATTGAGTATTATTCAAATTCAAAAATTAGTTAATAAAATTGCAATTTTAATTTAATAAAAAATAAGAACCACCAAAACTAAAATTTTATGATAGACTATATGAACATTAATTCATAAAAGTAATTATTATTAGTAGTATAGTAAGAATAGGTTAGAATAATTTGAGGTATTATTAGTTTGACCAAATTTAAATTATCACACGTTATTAGCGAAAGTTACCACCCAATTGGGGTTCCGCCACCTTTCTTCTTCGGTGATAATACAATAAAAAATAACAAAATTCCGCCCATTTAATGCATCCTCCTCGGGCTTGCAAGTATAATCCCATGATCGAAGTAGACAATTTATTATTTTAATTATGTAGGGTGGCTTCGCACATTTCATGTAGTCATTGTAATCAAATTCCTTCACATTCTACCCAACATATCCTGCTGTTTTTTAGGAGAATTCGTGCCGTTTATGGGTGAATTCTGATGTTTCATTGGCTGTAATAGACTGCAGTATGGAAGATGGTATATACACAGTCACTATTTGAGGAGAGTGGCTTATGGTGATTGTTTTTGAGCAGAATTCATGCCGTTTGTGGGAGAATTTCGATGTTTCATTGGTTGTAATGCAGCTTCAGTCAATGGAATCCATGTTCTGTAATTAATGGCAGTATTGAAGGGCCAATTGTGGTATTCACAGTCGGTATATGGCAGTATTGAAGGGCCAATTGTGTAATTAATGGCGGTATTGAAGGGCCAATTGTGGTATGGCAGTCTAAGATCAGAGAATTGTCTAGAGAATGTTCATTTTCAATACAGTTTGAGCGGTGCATTGCAGGTTTCGAATGGCGTATATACTGTGAGTATATGGTGTTTTTAAGGCACAATAGACTGCAGTATGGAAGATGGTATATATACAGTCACTATTTGAGGAGAGTGGCTTATGGTGATTGTTGAGAGCTTTAAGTTTCTGGTGTTGAAGGTGGGCAATGCATGGAGACCTTCTAATGAAGCGATGTTTGTGAAAACTGATCAGTGTTGTGATATGCTATGTGGGTATATTCAGTGAGTATATGTGAAGACTGTAGAAGTAAAGAGAGATGTTGGTGATGCAGCAGTGATCCATAGAATAGTTGGAAAAGGAGCTGGAGAAGTTTGATGAAGTGGGTATTGGACAGAGACAGTGAAACTGTTGATCTTGCTGTTTGTAACGTGGAAGGTGGTATATACAGTGGGTATATATCGCAGTGTCTGAGATAGAATAGCAAAAAGAAGCTGGATAAACCTGGGGTTGGAATGATGGGTCTGAAGGCCAACAATATTAAGGTGTGTTGGATTCCTCAGTCTCTGTTTTTTATTAGCTGTATTAGCGAATGGAATCCAGTTAGAAGAAGAAGTGCTACTTGGTACGTTTTCTTTTCCAAAGCCACAGATGGCTTCCACTGAGAAACTGGACTGGGCATACGAGACAAACCGAATTAGATAAACAATACGATCTCCATGCAGCTAAACTCCAAACAATCTACACGTTACAACTTCATATATTCCCACCAGAGTTGACAACTGTTATTCCCATAAAATTTTAAATATATTTCGGATCAAATGCAATCACTGTTAATCCCATAGAAATTTAAATCCCTTTCTGCATTCTATTCCTACATCCACTCGTGATTTGACCGTGGGTATTGGTTTGTGTGTCAAAATTACAAGACGACAAAAGTAGTCACGACTTTTCTTTTTTTGTAGGTGATATTCTCTTTCAGAAGTGAATGATCAGATATTCGTCACAGGCCAGTGATTCATTTGCTTTTTTTGGAGGTTATATTTCTTGTTTTGTACCGTTTTGATTTAGTTCCTGTCCACATCAGAAGCTGTTGGGCTGAGAGAAACAGTTTAAGGTGGAAAAGAAGCATTTGTAGAAACAAAAAAAAGTTGCAAGACCTTTTATATTCATTCAAAACGAATATATTTTAAGACCATTCAGATCAACTCCAAAGAGCTTTCTTTGTTCTTTTAATTTGGAAACTGTAACCTACTGATGAGAATGCAGTAATGGGACAAACTTCAACCAATCAGAACCCACTACCTGACGCAGATATATACTAAATCTGTGAGCGTTCAGGAATCTGAGGCTTACCTCTACTGCACAGGAGAATCGGAGAATGGTGAAATGGTGAAACTGAAACAGTTTTCTTGCTCCAAGACGGCACAGGAATGGCGAAATGGCGGAATTGAAGCCACAAGAAATTTTAACAAATCAAGAAATGTTAACAAATCTCTGAACAGGAAATTTTAACAAATCTCTGTGAGGCTTACCTCTAATGCACAGGTGAATCGGCGAATGCTCCAAGACGGCACAGGAATGGCAAAACGAAGAAGCGAAAGAGTATGGAAACTGGGTTTTGGAAACTGTTTTGCTTGGTGTGCCACGTATCTCCTCCACCACCACGTCTCCTAACAGACTCCTTGGCGGCTAACAGACTTGTCCACGTATCTCCTCCACGACTCCTAATAGACTCCTCGGTGGCTAACGACTCCTCGTGGGCGATCTGATCTCCTAACAAACTCCTAACTTGACGGCTAGTTAACCTAGTTAAAAGATCAGACGATTCAAATCATCTGGATCATACACTTGGCGTGTTTTGCTGGATTTTGATGATCTGCTCAAGCAAGTCCATCCCCAAAATATCACATATAAACGCCTATCGACGTAAATATTCACAATCCTTAGATTCATTAGTTAAGAGCTCCCTTCTTGCTTGTGCTTCCTTAGTCTATGTTTATGTTTGTTTAAGGTCTCTTGTTGTTCCTCTATCCGTTGGGTATGTGTGCTTTGTTCTCTCAGATGTCGTGCTCAAGTTCATCCTTTCCTTCAATTTCATTTAGGGAAGTATCACTGTGTCAACCTTTATTTAACAGAGCAATCATCAAGACACATCCCTAAGCAATATATTAAGTTTATTGTGAACCATATACTCGACTAATAGGAGTCCATTTCATTAGTCAAAAAAGAGCTCTGTGCATCATCACCCAGATCCAATTAAGGCACCTTTGTATGGAAAGGTCTTAGACACTATTAAGCATCCATCATGTGTAGAGAAAGTAGGGTGTGGTGAGGAGAAGATTTATAGGGAAATAAAAGAGTCAAGGGAGAAAGGCTCTCTTAGGCTAAAAGGATATAATAAATGCATCAAAATCAGGTAGAAAAGGTTAGAAATGGTAGTTTGTAATGATGTCTTTTGTTATAATGTCTTAATGACCCAAATCCTAGAGTACCAAAATCTAAATGTGGCATTGGTTGGCAAGATTTATGGGTGTACAATGGCTTAATAGTTTCTCATTTAGTGGATGAGTAAGAAGTGGAAACCAATTTTAAGATATATCTCGGAATCTTATATTCTCTAGAAATGCTAGGTTATTTTTGTGTTCAAAAATGTGGAAGATGCAGCTCACATAGAAGAGAGGAGATGGCTATGGACCAATGTTATTCTAGCTTTGAATTCATGGTCCTAAAGATTTAATCCTAAAAAGGAAGTTTCCACTGTCCAATCAACATGACTAAAAATCCCAACCCTTTTGTTGGAATTTTGAAATAACCTTACCTTGAAGGCAATTGGAACTTCAAATTATATGTTACCATGAAAATTCCAATAAAATAAATTTAAATCTGTAACAACGCACATTTACCTTGAGGTAGACTTAACAAAAGAATATTCAAAATAATATACCATTTCCTCTTCCACGTGGAGAGCCTATAAAATATCATTATATGACCCCTCTCCTCTTGGTCCCCACGACAAAGATTTTGATAAACATAAACATAAACCAAAACAGAATATGGACATGGAGGGAAAACTATATTTTGAGGCATGAAGGTTTGTTTTATATTCAGAAAGTATATGATTGCACTTGATTGGAAGTGATACCAAAGGTATTATATATATATATATATATATATATATATATATGTGTGTGTGTATATGTGCCATGGAGCCTCAAGACCAAGCACCAATCGAGGTAACCGAGGTAAATGTTTAATGTTTATGTTTAAATAATTTTACTTTAATTTATTTATTTTTAATGATTTTCTTTACGGTAGTGTATGGTACTTTGTTTTTTTCTAAATAGATTTAAAATGCTTTTATTATTTACTAAAAGCATTATTTTAGAAGTTTTTTTTTGAAACCATTAGTCTAATGCACATTTATTCAATCCGTATATACAACAACCACGAGGTGGTTAACTGGCATTGTCATTGCATTAATCATGATTTACTAATTTCTTGTGTGAGAACTATGCCATTGCCACATTTTTTGTTTTTGTTTGTCATATGTGTGCATATGCTAAAACATTTGATACAATTTGTAAATCTGCATGATTTGAATCTATCACTAACATTTCATTTAGATGTCATTCAGTATAATCACTTGAATCATTCTTGGTAGAACTGATTATGTGGCTCTGTTAGTACAAAAGCACATTAAATTGATCAATATGAAATTGAAAAGAAAACCTTTTTTAATGAATCCATGTCTATTGCAAATAATCAAAGGACACAAAAATATTCTTTGGTTATTGGCTAATTAAGGATTTAGCATCATGTTACCAGTATTAGGAGTTAGTAACATTTTTATTAGATTTTTTATTCATTGCAGATTTCATTGATCACTTCTGGATTTGATTTTTTATTTATTACAATTTAACATTGTGTTTACAAAGGTTCTTCCTCGACGATTTTCGGCTTGACTTTTGATTAGGGGCTCAATGAGTTAGTGTTGATTTATACATAAGAGAAATTAGGATATTCCTTTGTAGTCTATTTTAGTATGGAAGAATTCTCTTTGTTGTTGAAAGGTGGGAAACGAGTGGCTAGTCAATGCATGCCCTCCCCTTGGAATCAATCCCTAAAAGGTGCGTGTCTAAAATTTGATGAGGCAATCAAAGATAACTAGCCAATGTTGTAAAGCATTTATATTAATATTACTTAACACCTATTGCCAAAGCATTTTCTCTTTCTCTTTCTTGCAAAAGCATTGTCGTCTCATGGCTCTTGTTTATTTCAACAACTCACTCAAATACTTAAACGAATTAATAGTCACATGTAACTAAATAATTAAAAGAAAATTGGAGTCGTGCTATACTCATAGACGTGATTGAATCTTTTTTTAAATAATAAAAATTGGGTGATGCTAAGAAACCATCACACAAGCTTATATTTTAAATCACTTGTAGTGTTCTTAACCCTTAAACTTAGAACAAACACAAAATACATCTAAATTTCTGGTGCAAGAAACTACAAATTACAGTGCAAAATAACCAAACACAAGAGAGCAGAAAATAGATGCTTCTTAAGGTTGGGTGATGTTTTACTTGAGCCAAAATCCAAATACAACAATACTCAACAAAACAATTCATAGCTTCCTACCTCTTTAAATATGATTCCAGTAGTCAAAATCCTAACTGCTTGTGGTCCCATACTTAATGAGTACCAACTACCTAGTGGGCATGAATTAACAAAGAGACATTTTTACATTAATGAATTGTCCACTACTATCTACTCAACCTTATTCAAATAAGATGACCACCTACATTACTTGACTAACTCCTATGTAGTCTAAAATAAGGGGGTTAGGTAGGACCCTAACAATTGTTGTTATTAGTGTTTCTAGGCAATTTAATAATACATTAACCATAAATGGAAAAAAAACATAACCTTGATTTTTAAGGATGGATATATGATTTGGTGTGTATATGCCACATCAAGATACCTATGTTCCTTTTTGTTATCATTAAAAAAAGAACAATTCATGGAGTCAAAACATATTTAATCTCTTTTTTGGTTTGTTTTAGCATACGTTTGACCCAACCACTCACTTGGAGATGATTTGTTTTGCTTCAGTTAAGTTAACACAAGTATATGTTACCTATGTACATGTTTTTACGTTGTTTTTTCTAAATAGACCTGCTAATACAAGGGATTGATCATAGCATCAATGAAAAATTGGCCATGGAATTTGGATGGAAAAGTGTAGGGACAGGGTTTGATTCAATTGTGAAGGACCAAACCTATTTTTAGAGATTGTCAAGTATTAATCCTATTGTAACCTTATATCGTTCCTAAATAGTGTGAAGTCTAATATACTTGATATTGTGAGATACTAACATAAAATGGAATATTTGATGGATGTGTGTTTGACTTTGGCTTTGTTTGAGGAGTATTTAATCATTATGACTATTGTATTAGACATTTGTAACTTAACATGGATTTGCTTACCATTTCTATAAATATATAATAATTGTGGAGTTCTATAAATATTTAAGAAAAAATATATTGCTTTTTATAATAAAAAAAAAAATGTAAGTTAGCTGATGAAACTTCTATTGCTGGTAAAATTACATAAAATACAAAAGAAATTAGTGGTTGAACTGCCGCATGGGAAACCGGCTTAGCCAATGAAGGAGTATCAATTGGGTTCTAGTACCATGAGCTAAAATTGCACAAAATTAAACCAAGGAGGGGATGTCTACCCTTTGTGGGGAAATTGAACCTATCCCCTATTGGAAGATTGTCTTAAACAGAGAGCTGATGACACAGAAAAGCAAACCAAAAAGTTTTGGCCTAGGCATAACTACCATTCAATAATCAAAACTAAGACAACTAAATGTCAAAGTCTGATTAAACATGGGAAACAACTCCCTTTTCTCTTGGAAGACAGTCAAACATCTACAAGTGGGTATTCGTAGCATATGCCAAGAGATCCAATATGGAATGGATATATTTGACATCATTGCGAATGGTAGCAATCACTAGGAGAATGTTGGCTTGAGTATGATATTTTTCCATAAGCAACCGACCAAGGAGAAGTTCTAGGATCCAATACGGCTCCAAACGACCTAAAACACCTTCTACGTTGACAACCTTCCCATTAGTTGAATTCGCTTGGAGATTAGCTGAGAGACTAGCTTTTGCTTTATCAAATTCTAAGGGCATATGCTAGGGTGTCTCCATGTGATACCTTCTTTCTAGTTGGTGTTGTTTCCCTCCTCCACCTACCAACAACAAACTCTTTGACAAAGCATAACCCTGCTCTATGAGCTATCTTGTGGCCTATTCTGTGGAGAAGAGAATAGTGACCAAGCGCGCCCAAAATCACATAATGGCCCTTCCTCATCCCAAGCCAGAACATAAATCACTAGTAGATTGCAGTTAAGGGCCCAAGTTTTGTTTAATATGTAAGGTATCTGCCATATCATACATACAAAACAACTCAACTACCATCCATGAATTCTCTACACACGCGAAAACTCGATTCAAGAACTAACCACTTATCCTCATAAAGATGCATTAATTATTTCTTGCTCAGGCCTTCATCATATCTTCCACCCGCTTTTCATTGCCCTTATGCTCGCCACCTACCCCTTCCATGTACCACATTGTGGGGCCAAGTCTTGGCTCCCTTCCCACCCCATCCAAGGTGTTTTTTTACAAATATTTAATAGAGTATAAAAATACATATTATATTATGAAAAAATTAATAAATTAAAAAAAAATGGAGTGTTTAATTATTTTTTGAAATAGTATATAAAAATTTACAATCCCATCATTTTGAATTAATTTTTTTTTTATTTTAAAATTTAATTAATGCATAAATTATTATACTATTTTTAACTATTATATCCAATTTTCTATTATTTATTTTGTGATGATATAGACTTAGCATAATATGCTTGGTTAAATAACTATAATGAACTAAATATGAAAAATATACATTATATTGTAAAATATATTTAATAAATTATAGAAATTTTGAATATTTAATTATTTGGAAAAAATATTATATAGGAGCATTTATTTAAATAATTTTAAGTTTAATCATTTTTTTTAATCTTTAATGTATGTATAATTGCAATATTTCTAAAGTTTATACTTTATCTAACATATTATTAAAACTAAGTTATTAAAATTAAGTTAATTATAATTTATTTAACTTAAATAATTATAATACAAATATTTAAGTCAATTTAAAAAAAAAATTTAAAAACAAGAACTAAAGTTGATGGAAAAATATTCATATATAATAAATTTAATCTTATTATAAAGAAATGTTTAAATTCAAATATTCTAAAACTAATATATTTATATATAATAAAATTAATTTTATTATAAAGAAATATAAATCTAAATACATTCATTTTTAGTAATGATTAAGGATATACTTGTTTAAATTTATGTATTTATTTTAGTGTTTTTATTTTTATTTTTTATTATAGATATATATTAAAGAAAATATGTTTTTCTTATAATTTTTGTAAAGTTGAAATTTAAAAGTTAGAAAAAATTATTAAAAACATAAATTATGTAGTAACATAAGGACAAAATACCAAACCATAACGTCCTGATAAATCCAATGGTGATCAATGAATCGCATAACATGTAACTGTGAAATTGAAGAGTTAACTAGTGGTGGATAATATGTTAAAAAACACTAAAATAATGAATTAACATGAACACATAAATATACAATAAAACAAAATTGCAAATGACATTACATGTAAAGAGAGAATATGTGGTAACATACGATTATGAAACAAAGGGGTGATCAATGGAGACTAAATACCAAACCAAAAAAGTGAAGCAACAAAAACAACATAGCTCTATAAAACTATGGAAATTTATTGGGGGCATACAATGGTTAATTTGATATGTATACTGAGCACGTCCATCTAAATGTAGGGTGCTCTATTAAAGGGTTATTAAAATATCAATCATACAATGGTTAATTTGATAGGTAAAGTGAGCATGTTTATCTAAATGTAGGGTGTTCTATTGGAGGGTTATTAAAATATTAATTATAATAATAAATGTTGTTAGTAATTAATCATTTTTAGTGAGAGATAATATTTAAATAAAAGAAAAAAGACATTAGCTTTAACTATTTTTATTTTGGTTTTCCTACAAAACATTATATAATAGACATTATTTAAATATAATATCATATTATGATTGGAGTTGGTAAAAAGTGTTCTTGTATTTAAATAACTTCTTAAAAAATGGATTTTAATATTTTGTCTTAATCAATTTTGTAATATTTAACATATTTATATCAATAATTAATTTTGTATTTATATATTAACAAATTAAAATGATGGGCTTTAATATTTTTTCCTAATCAATTTTGTAATATCCAACATATTTATATCAATAATTAACAAACCAGGGACATTGCCAATTTATAAGAAATATATTTAATTAAAAAATGATACATTTCAAATATATTCAAAATATTATGAGCTAAAAATTGGTTATTTAATGTGGCATAGTTTTCCTTCATTAACAATGATTAGTCAACTCACTCTTTCTAATTTGCTATTTTGAAAAAAAAAGAAATTAAAAACAATGAATATTTTAATTAATTACGTTTCCATATCAAATGGTATTTGAATTAGTATTAACATTCAAATCTTGCATCTATGATGGGGTTCAATATGCTTTCTGCAAGAGTGCATTTATTGTTGATGCTAGAGAGATGTGGATCATTAGATCTAACAATTGAGATCCTGCAACAACAACAACAATTAAGACACTATTGCAAAGTGATATAGAGTGTGTATTTCATGTCATCAATGATGGAAGCAAAATTGTTGTACCAATGTTACATGCAAAATTGTTGTGCTAATCAAGCTCATAGTAATATGATGCATATTATATTAAAAAGTGAAAATAGGCTGCTTTGACTGCCTTTTAGAAATAGTTTAACCTAATAATTTAGAAATGTTTTAATTTAATAGTTGTATATAGTCCAAAGTTGAATTTAAAATTTGACAAGAAAACAATTGGGTAATAAATAAGTATGTGAAAAAATGTTGTTATCATTTGGAAATATAAAATTTATATTAAATACTTAATGTTGAAGGAAATAAATGTGAAATAGTTTATAGAGATTATAATGGCTTCTTGCTTAAGGGATTTACTTGTTCTTCTCTTGTATCATATTTGGATTATTTGGATGTGTTGGGGTGTATGAGTGTGCTTGGGTCTATCTTTGCAATTTTTGCAAATTTGAACTACCAACAAAAAAATTTGTATTGAATAAAAGTAAAAATTTCAATAGAAAAATAGAATAAAAGATCCTTATATTAAAAACATTATTACTATTATTTTAGTAAGTTTAATTTAAAAACATTATTACTATTATTTTAGTAAGCTTAATTGCAACTTAAATAGGCTTTCTTTCAACTCTTCTCTATTAGAGTACAATTTTATTAACTAATGAAATTCTGTGTTAAGTGGGTTCATGCTAGTGTGCATTCATTATTTCAATTGATTATTGATTAAAATTAAACTCTAAGAATTGAGTTATATTGTTAGTTAATCAATTGGTAGTGTAGTTTTGCAAATTGTGTAGAGCTACAAGAAAGATTTTCTCATAATTATGTAAGGAGTAAGGTCAAATACATATATATCTATATATAAATATTTATTGGACTTTATGCCATAATAGTTAATCAACATTTAATGAATTAAATAGTTGTGATCCAATTAAAATGTTAATTTAATTTATAAATAATAAGTTTTACTAGTTGATAAAAATGATTTATTATCTCCCTTTTAAAAAATAACTGAAAATAAAATAATAATAACTAAATCCTATAATATAGTTGAATTATTCAATACAAGCTTGTATTAATTTATTAAGATAGATTAGTTGGTATATTAAAAGTTATTTATACAATTTTTAAAGGATTTAAGGTTAGTGGCTAAGTAATAGTTAATGAATTAAAATGTTAATAAACTATAATAATTAACAACAAGATACCTTGGAGCCTTGTCACAACAAACCAATGAGCAAGTCGGTGTTGAACATGTGACCTCCAAAGAAATAACACATGTTCTTAACCATTAAGCCCACTAAGATACTCTTCTAATCTTTCATTTATTTTGAAAGTGGTATTAAGACCCTTTTGTAAGACACGTAACATAATTAATTATATAAGCTAACTCTATACTAGGTCTTTTAATTATATGAACCTTCCTACACAAACACACCCTCTCTCAGCCATCTCTAGCCTCCATGTAATCTCCGTCCTTCCCATGGAATATATTGGAAATATGAGATTTGTTCCCTTTTTCAAATGTGCACCATCTGGTAATACCTCGTCTTGGATCACTTCTTTATGGTTATCGACAGCGGGGATATAGCCTCAATGTTTCAGACAATGCAGCATGCAAACACTGCATCTCTTTGACCTCCTCCAACATAAACCCAGCGAAGCTAGTGGGATTCCATCCTCCTCTCATGTGGTCTCATTGTTGGAAATATTTATTGCTGGTTGATGTGAATAGCACATCACCCGACTCTGTAGTAGGTCAGTTTATGTCAGGCAGATTGACAGGATGAAGATTTTACGTCTCTGCTTGTTGAAGCTAAGTTTCTAGGTAGATAGTTATTACAATATTTAATGTAAGTCGGTAGAAGTTTTTTTATAAGAAGAAGAAGATTGTAAATCAGAATATATAGAAAACAGAATAGGCAGAGAGACAGATAGAGAACGAGACAAGAAGAGAACTGCAGAGAAGAAGAAGAAAAACTCTCTGAAAAGTTTGAAGCTCAAGCTTTTGTGTGTTGTGAAAGTGTTGAGAGTTGAAGCTCTATAAAAGGTAAAGCATCCTTGTAAATTTCTAAGTTTGTATTTAAGGTTGTAGTTATTTTTATGTCGTCACAAGAAATATAAATCCATAGTTTATGGTTTAACGCAAGTTTTTATTTGTTATTGCAACCGACTTTTCACCCGACACACTTTTACCTTGACACACTTACTTGGCTTCGACCAGCTTTTAATGCCACAGGATTTAGGTTGCGACCAACTCCTCTGGTCTTGTAATGCTATGTAATTGTTTATGAATAAAAGTGAAGACTTTGGAAGTCCATCCTATGCAAGATCTGTTTCATGGTCATGGTGAATACCTGTGCATCATGAGGTGATATTAGCTTAGTTTTATTTCTTCATATGCAAATGGTGGTATCATTTTCAGCTTAAGAAGGCTATATCTAGTCCATAGAGTAGGCATTTGAGATTTTCAAATTGCTTACTTGTGTTTAACTAGTTAAGATTGGAAAGTAGCATGATGTAGTCGGTAATACTAACGGTTCTTTTCATTTTATTATGTTATCACATTGGATTTGATCCCTATTTGTTTGAGGTTTTATAGCCTTGCAGATCACCACAAGTGAAGGACAACCCGGACAACCCGGAGCTCGGTTGCTTCCTCTTTCTCTTCACTACTCCTTGTTTAAGATCTAATGCTTCTGGTATCGTAGCAACTCTTCATTCTTCACTACATTCAAGTTGGGGCTTGAGATCCTTTTTTCTTCAAGCAAATATTTCCCTCTCTCTTGGTTACTTTATTAGTGCAAGTAAAATGGAATCTTGGTGGCAACCTAAATCATGTGGCAGTAAAAGCTCGTCGAAGCCAAGTAAATCTGTCAAAGTAAAAGTGTGTTGGGTGAAAAGTCCGTGGCAATAACTCTCTGGCAATAATTTAGTGGCAGATATATTGGTAGCAAGACTTTCCATTAAAAGTTAAAAGGAGAAAGAAAAGTTTATAACTGTGCGGTAATTCAAGTCTACCACTAGAAGCAACCGTCTTTCCCGAGACTCATGACCAAGATCCGGCCTAAGTTAGAAAAAATATTTTCCTCAATACTTGGATGTTGAATAAGCAACCAGGAGAGCGAAAGGGAAATAGTGTCCCGGCCGGCCAGAATGAAGTTGATACACATGTCTCGGATCAGTTTATCAGACAGCAAATGACCACAATTATCACCATGCAACATGACATATGGCAACATGTCATATCGTTCAACATTTTCTCCATTTTTCACTAGTACTTTTTTCCTTCTGAACCTCATGATTTCGGCAGCAAATTCATCAGTGGTTTGCAGATAGGCCTTGAGATTTCCTTCTATGCCAATGGCCAAGAACCCCATTGCTTTCCATGTACTACAAGGAATGATGAACCGCCTGATGGTTTCCTCCAACGGCTTTTGCTATCTCAACATCTCGTCCAGGAGGACTAAGAGAACCCAAATCCACTCCAAAACCAATACTACACATGTCTGAAGAAAAGCCAATGAGTAGCTCCTGAAGATCCACTACAAATACCAACAATTTATAGTGAAGAGATTTGTCCACTGTGGCAATCATGTGATTTTTATAGACTGGGGAGTAGAAAAACGAACTTAGTATCTTCCTCTTCCAAGCCCACGATTCATCGTCTGTATTGAGAACTCCTTCGCCCATGAGATCGTCGAAAACACATTTGTAATAGATTCCCTTGGGGAAGCTAGGAAACTTGGTTTTTATGATGTTATCTATATTTTTGGGATCGGTAGTGACCAAGGAAAACATGTTTTCCAGCCATGGAGGCTTGAATTTCACTATTCCACCACACTCTACAAGCACCTGGGTAGCCCATTCATATATCTCGTTTATATGAAGATAAACGGAGGGAAGCATACCCAGCACTGGCCATATTGGAGGACCCCTCCTCTTCCTATGGAGAACAATATGGTGACATAAAAATGCTGCAAAAATTATTCACATGGAAATCCCCAATGCACATTGAATCAACTGCAGCAAGCTCTCCATCATTCCTCCATCATTCCTAGTTGAGGGATGCAGATCACAGCATAGCACAAGCTGTTTATCAAAGAAAAAAAAGCTATAATATTTTGTCTATGTTATCTAACCAGGGTAGATCCAAATCCTAGGCTCTATCAAGCGCCGAGAGGGATCAAATCTCTTCGTAGGTATCCATTGATTTGATTCAAACCAAAAGACACATATTTTTATTTAAGGTCCACATATAATATTTAATATTATTTATGGCCCACATATAATATTTATTATTGTTTTTTATTTTGTTATGAACTAACATTACATCATTTCCCCATACATGGTTTTAAAACCATATGCAAGGCCCTCCTACAACCATGGGTTGTTTAGGAGGCCTTGCACATGGTCTTAAAACCATTTGCAAGGCCCTCCTAAACCATGTACAATAAAACTATGGGTTGTTTAGGAGGCCTTGCTCATGGTTTTAAAACCATGTGCAAGGCCCTCCTAAACCATGTACAATAAAACGATAGGTTGTTTAGAAGGTCTTGCACATGGTTTAAAACCATAAACCATGCACATGGTTTATGGTTTTAAAACCATGTGCAAGGCCAACATTTTTTATTATTTTGTTAAGTAAAAACATTACAACATCTCCCCCATA
>LPNX011076733.1:126971-171502 GCA_001517045.1 Pseudotsuga menziesii
CTGGGCTGTAGAGCGCCTCTCGGTGCAAAAATATATTTGGTGGTCTTAGTGTCTTACGGTTGCCTTGGCAACTAACCTACGAGTAAATTAGCCTTTAAGGTGCACAAAGTTGATGCAAGGTGCAAGTAGCCTTCAATTACATTATCTGACATAGATTTTTGTTGTAGTGAAAACTTGTTTCAACAGTTTTTTGCTTGAAGCTGTGGGCACTGTGATGTAAGGTATAGTAGTGGGATTACCACTGCCAGCACATAGGAATAGGAAAAACAGACGGAAGCAAATCCAACAATGCCCATTGGAAAAGATCTTAACGTGTTGCCAGACATTATTGGTCAAACCGGCGTAGAGAAGATCAAATATTTTCTGTGCACCATTCAGTAATAGAATTTGCACATGTGTGCATTAGGTGTTTTGAGTTTATTTGGATAAATGCCTAGTTTTAAATTTAACTTTATGTAAAAATATATGTTTTTTTTCAAACCAAAAACAACAACTTGATATTCAAAGATATAATTAAAGTTATTATCGTACAATCAAGGATGCCCATGTCACGGTCGTCGCTTCTGCGACCAAGCATGGCGTCCTGCATTGCCTAGAGGGCAACTTGATGGCTTGGCCGCTCAAGTGCCAACCAACAAACTACGCCTCTTTGTTGCAGAAGCTTAACTTAGATGTTCTTTAAGTTAACTTATGCAGATTACACTTAATAAAAAAGCCAACACAAAAATATGGTGGGGTTGCCAGAGCAAAGAGCCCCGTAAGAGTTTTGAATTATATCAGTGGGAGCGCCCTTAACTCGGTTAATACTGTCGGCGCGCGCCAAACCGGCTAATATGCACCACAGTATAAATAAGACAAAACAAGTCAACCCGTTAGGGTCTCTAGGTCTCAGCGCTAGTGCACACAACAGTGAAGCCACAGAAAAGAGCAAAGAGAAAGAGCGTTCAAGCTAACACGCTTCTCCACTTCACTTCATGATGTAGCGTCTTCGTTGTCTGTTTCTCACTTGCTTCTTGGATGCCTCCTTGTTGCCTTAACGTTTGTTGGATGAAGGCTCCTTTATACAGGAGCACGCTTAACTCCTTGAGTCGCGTGCTTCACCATCGCACGCCACCTCCATCACCTTGGTCCACATCCATTGGCTCCTTAGGTAGGTGCTCCAACCATGCATGCCCCCACTTCATGTGCCAACATCCTCTATCGCAGTCCACTTAATGTTTCATGCACGTATGTCTTCATCGACTGGTCCACTTAGGCGTTCTTCCGACTTCCTTCATCGCGCGCATGTGCGCGTCGTCCACCATCCACGCCATCAACGGGTGTTCCTTCTTGGCCGCGTCTTCCATGGCAGGGTGGGCGCACCCACTTCCATCTTCGTCAAGTGCGCCTTCTGATCTACCCAAGCGCTCGCTCCTTAGCGCTCTCCCTAGGGTGCACTTCACGCTACCTCAAGGGTGTGCGCTTGGCACTCCTCGCCAGTGCGTCTTCATATGGGCACCACACCATTTTATGCCTCGATCTTAGCTCAGCGTCGGTCAAGTGTGGGCGTTAAGATTGGGAGCACGCCCCTCCATGGTTATTACGCCCCACATTAGTGCACTTAATGCATTTGTTGTTTCTTGGCAAGGTGACACCTTATGGCGTCTTCATCCCACCGAACGTCTTCAACGGCACTACTTCGCCAAGCGCCCAAGCTAGCTCACTTGGGCGGGAGTGCTAGGCTCCCTTGGGTGTGGGAAGGAGGCGCTTTGAAGTGCATAAGGCCCCGAGGCTGTAACATCCTCCCCCACTCAAAATGTTTGTCATCCTCGACAAAGTGCCTTGAAGCTTCGCTGCTTGTCTTCCTATGCGTCTCTCTGCTAGTTCGCTAGGTCTCGGTTTCCTATCGTCGTCTTCAGCGTCCAGGTGATTAGTCCATCCATTAGGCTTCGTCATTCATTCATTCCATTAGCCCTCTCCACATGAACTTATGCACTTCTGAAGTTGGTCGAGCGAGACACCTTCACTCACTCATCATTTTGCATTAGAGGAAATTTGAGGTCTAAAATGGGCCTCCTAAGGAAAATAATAAAATAATAGTTAATATAATAAAATAATATTTATTAATTTTGGAGGAAGAAAGAAAAAAACTACTTTTTTTGTTCGTATTTTCAACATATCTCCCTGTGCTTTTACTCACATTTCGAGCGAGAGTGCTCATTGGATGTAGAATTAAATTCTGCATCCAACAAGTACCCACACTGCATACTTTTAACATACCTCATTACCCCATCATCATCACCTTTTTTCAAGTATTTCATGTTTTTGGGGTAGCTGGGTATGTTAAAAGTATGCAGTGTGGGTACTTGTTGGATGCGGAATTTAATTATGCATCCAATGAGCACTTCTGCTCAAAATTTGAGTAAAAACACGAGGATATATGTTGAAAATACGAACAAAAAAAGTAGTTTTTTATAACAAATATGTCAAGTCAACCATTATGGTTGACTCATTTTATTGAAATTCTATTGGTTCTTGAATTCCAACTCACAAGAATTTATTGTTGGCTCGTTTTCTTATAAGGCATATTTTAGACCTCAAATTTCCTCTAATGGGCTAACTTTTGGAGTGCTCCTTCTCTTGAGCTCCCATAGTCCTTTTGCATGCGCTAAAGGCAGAGATCACCTTTCATGTGTGTCTAACTTGAAGGAGGAGGGAGATGATGCCCTCGTCGGTCACCCTCATTTTCTTCCTTGCGTTGGTTTTCTTCCTTTTGAATAAAGTATAGAAGGAGTGACACATTGCTCCCAATGGTGTTGTGGCCTTCATCAAACAAACATTGCGCTTCTTGGTCTTTAAGCCAAACATTCTTAAGTCCTGAAGTGTCACCTTCAAATGCGACTATCGTTTCCAGTGCACCTTCATGCTGTCACTTGTCCTTTTCCTTGGGCAAAGTAGCGAGCCTTCCCAAGCCCGTCACAACCGATTCAATGACTCTCTCCATGGTCACTAGGCATTCTTCCAACACCTCCACAGATTTCTTGGTTGCTAGCTTTTCCTCTAGCTGTGCGACCGTTTCTCCACAATCGAAAATTTTGTCGTTCTCTACGTTGAGTGCTTTGAGGGTGCTCTTCACCTCAACAGAAGGAGATGCCAACATAGCCTTAACCTTCCTTTCCCCTGGTGTTCTTTGTGTGGTTCACACAAAAGATGGGGTTTTCTCTCGAAAGAAATGCTACCATCTAAGTGTGGCATGGGAACCACCTTCTCCTTTTTCATAAACTCTTGTACAAGAACAACATCGAAGTCGTCTAAATGCACCACCGTGAATTCACTCACTCCTATCCACTCTCCAAGCTTCAAAGGAACTCGATGTGCTAACCCCACGACCTTCTCAACTCCTGGATTTACTGCCTTGAACGAATTTGTTTTTGGCTCAACCTAAAGATTAAATCGCTCCGCCACTTCCTTTTTGATGAAGTTGTGTGTGGCGCCGATGTCAACTAACGCCAACACACCCTATTTGTTTAACTCTTATGCAACAAAGCTAAGCTTTGTGAAGTCTGCCTCAACCGTGAATTTCGGTTCTTGAAGAGTTGCATTCAAAACCTGCAACACCCCAACCGAAGTTTTTTCTTGTTCTACCGCAGCCATCTTTTGCGGTCGCAAGGGACAATTTCTAGCCAAACGGTCCTTCTCACAAATGTAACATGAAACTGGCTTCTTTTCCTTAGGTCCGTTTTCTCCAGCTTTGGAGGTTTCCTCATCTCGCATGCCTCCGCTTTTGAATTTACCCTTAGGTTTCTTCTTAAACATGTTGTGCCCTTTCTCGTTGTCGTCTTCGTTGCCCTTAGCTTCCTCCTTGTCGTCAGTTCGGAAATCCAGCAACTTGTCTCCAACCGCAATAGCCTCTGTAAAAGTTTTAACCCCTTGCCATCGCAAATATGCTTGTGCCTAGTTTTGCAGACCTTTCATAAAATGGTATAAGCGATCTTCGTCACTCATATCTTTGATTTCTAGAATAACACTAGTGTATGCCTTAATGTAGCTTTGAGTCCTCCTCGAGTGCTTGAGTTTTATGAGATCATTACGAGTGACCCAACCTTGGTTTCTTGGACCAAATTGTGCTTTCAAGGGCACCTTCATCTCTTCCGAGTTTTCAATCTGTTTTGTTACCTTTCCTGCAGCCACATCCTCTGCACGGTTCCTCCACCACAGTTTCGTTGTACCGATGAGAAACATTGCCACAACATTTACCTTAGACTCTTTAGAAATTTTGTTCATCTGTTCTAGGTAGTACTCAACATCCCAACAAAAGTTACCAAGTAACTTGACGTCTCGTGTGTCATCATATGGTTTTGGTTCCTTCATACAGATCTCCATGGTCGTTGCTGTAGTAGACCCATTCGCTAATTCTCATTTCAACAAAACGATTGTCTCATCTTGGTCTTTCACACGCAACTGAAGCTGCTCCACCAATGCTTCAAGTTTTTGGACTCTACCTTCTGTGTCTTTCTGAACTACCGCTTGCAAAATATCGATTGCTTCTCGACACTCCTCCATGGCTTCATTGAGTGCCTTTCGCATCCTTTCCATCTTGCTAACAAAAGTAGATGCCTTCTCCCCATGAGCGTAGAGCGCCTCTGAAAACTGCTCCACGTTCCTTTCAATATTGGTGATCTGAAACTTCACTTTAGCAGACCTCGGCTCAGGTTCTTCATGTGGGGACTCCTCACCATCCGAAGGCACTTTTGGCTCAGCCTCCGACTCAGAGATTGGTTCCACCACTTTCTTTACGATCTCAACGTTCTCTTGTTGATTTGTCATAGATGCTTGGTCATTATCAACTTCTTGGGCATGTTCTTGAGCTGCTGTAGCTCTCCCATCACCCTGTGCTTTATGCCTCCGTCGCCCAATCTTGGCAGCTGCAACTACCTCTTGGCTTCTCGGATTAATTGCTTCGTGTAGGAACTCTCCAACAAAATGTTCCAAGTGAGTGCTCTTTGAAGAGCACTCTTCTTTTCACCTTAGTGACCTTGGCTCCAAGTCGTGTCTGCACCCGATGTTCCCTTTAGCGTCTTGATGCAACTCCAACAAACACACTCTTCAACACTTCATTTTTTGTTGCCTCTTTCATGGGTCTGCTGTATGGAGCATTTGTGGCTCCTACGAAAACCCTCGTCGACTGGTGTAACCCCTATCGCACTATGGGAGCGCACTTCACAGTGCGTAGTATGAGTGCATTTTGTTGCGCCGTGCTCTCCATAGGCTTGTTCAGGAGCGTTGCGCTTGGCGTCCACCCAAGTTCTTCCTTCATCCAATAACTTACATGCATCCTTTATTGCCTTTCAGGGAGGTTCCACCCTACTTGAGTTAGTTCTAGTTTGACATTCGACTGGTACTGTCCAACATAGAGGTAATGCTGTAGGTATGCATAACCATTATCCCATGCATTCCATCCAGCAATCCAACAAACGATAAAAAGAAATCCTTAATTTTTATCCTAGCCCGTGGTGGCAAGGATGTCCCTCCATTCACTCTCCTATCCCCCCCCATTTGACTAGCTATCCCATTTCATCAACCAGCCATAAGTAAGACCACCATCCAGCTCGTATTTTCCCAACAAGCAGCATCCCGCTCGTAATCATTATATCTAGAAAGAAGCATGTAATTAATCTTGTTGGGTTTAAAGTGGATTCACATAGACTTCGGGTAGATTTAAATTACTATATTTACCCCTTATATAGGATTTTCCAACTATGACATCTTTGGGAGGTTGCCACTAAAGAGCACTTCATCTTCCGTTGTCCTTATTGACTAAGTTATCTTATGAATAACCCTTGTGCATAGTAGTTATCTTTGGGAGGTTGCCACTAAAGAGCACTTCATCTTCCATTGTCCTTATTGACTAAGTTATCTTATGAATAACCCTTGTGCATAGTAATTGATTGTTCCTCTTGAATGTTCCCAGTTGTTTCCAGGTCGGCCTTGCTTTTATGCTCTAAACAAGGAAATTCATGAGTCCATCACTTTTTCCTTACATCCCGTCGTTTCCTTAATTTGTGTCAGTTGAGATACTGTGTATGTACCTCACGCTAGTTTTAAAGGGTTCCCCCACCTTGAATCCGGTGGACATTTCCCTATAGAATTCAACACCTGTATTCCAGAGGTTCAATTAGAGCTTGGTGTACCTTATACCTATTTCCATCATCAATGGGTTACATCGGACCAAGCATGGAGAGTCATTATTACTCCTTGACTTGGTTGTTTCTCACATGCTCAACTCCAGCTCATTATAAAGTCGTTGATATTCATACACTTGGTGGTCCAGTGTTCCCATTTCTAATTCCAAATTCCTAGACATGTGTGAGTTGTATCATCCATTAGGAGGGACTTTCCCTTCAAGTGGGTCCCCACATGTTCTAGTCACATATATTGATTCCAAAGATACCGCTCCAATTTCCAGGATTTGGATATGTTTTTCTACCAGTTGTTATGGGTTCCTATCATCGCTGAGTTATAGTGGACTTTCCCCTATTGAGACCAGCACAATTCTTCTGGGGGTTAGTCTGGTTGGGTTATGGACTTTGGTTTGCTTTCCTTCATTGATGGGTCACATTGAACCAAGTTGATAGAGTCCTCATTGCTCTTAAACTTGGTATTTTCTCACGTGCTTAACATTAGTATATTATTGGACGCTTGAGATGTGTACATTATGTTAAGTGTTCTAGCCTCAGTTGCAATTCCTTGGATCTGATTGGCTCTATTCATTAGTTTATTGATCCTCCAGTTTTAGATTCCCATTTACTAGTTCAATTCATATTTTTGGGGCCCCTTCCTTTTTAGCAGGGTACCTGTGGTTGGCATTGATACTTATGTATTCAGTTCAAATGCAGTCCTCACTCTGGCCGCTTATGCTTAGGATCATTTACATACTACAATTATGATTATATTATGATTTTGCCTCTCTTTTCCATGATCTCGTGATGTATCATTTAGACACCATTTTGTCTTGTTTGACCTGGCCCTTTTTCTTGCCATGGTCCATTATTGTATCATTATTTGGAGATATCTCGATGTGTATGGGTATGCTCACCTCGTCCCTATTTACATCTTATGTGCACCTCACCTCTTTGGTTTGTGTTTGCAGGTGGTTATTCTTTCCTTTCTGTAGGTGGTCCTCCTTCTTTGGGCACTCTCCTCCCTCTTGGTTCCTTTCCTTTGCATGGATAAAGAAATAATGATGTATTTTAGTCATATGATTTTCCACTAACCTCACACATCAAGGAGGAACTGTATTCACCTAAAAATTCTTCACATCTGCATACCATTTTGAGTAATTTAACCTGAATGCATTACTTATACATGCTTAGCCTTCATTTCCAGCTCCATTGCATCACCATATGACCTCAATCTTGTCATAATATGTCAAGTAAAACCCTAAAGTTAACCAAAATTGGCTAGCATAGATAATGGGGCATTAAGTGCAAGCAGATAATGTTTATAATCCTTCAAAAAGTGTGCTACCCCAAGAAAACCCAATTTTCTAATTGATTTATAACTCAATTAATGTGCATGTTCCCTCTCAATGAAATGCTAGTTATGCGTGGACCTTCTAAAACCCTAATTACTATGTATTATCCTTTATTTAGTCATTTGTAACCATCATATGAGGGACTGTGTAAATAGGGTTCTCTAACATTCATCTATAAATAAATCTATTGAGGTCACTCATAACATCCAACACACTTCAATAGGGTTATGTTGCTATAATTTTGCTAGAGATTTTATAACAACTTTCTCCTATCCCCTTTTTATAGTTCCTTGCCCATCATTTTACCCAAGGTTGGAGATTATATCACAACAAGGAATAAAATGATCCATCCCAAGGAGGGGCTTTGGAGCCCACTTGTCTTCATCAAGCCTTTTCCCTAGGTGTTACTCTTACTTTGCCTTCTTCATTGGATCAATAAAATCATTTACTATTCTATTTCCTTCTCTATGTTAAATGATTTTTATTATGTGCTTGGTTGTTATTACTTGCATAGAATGGAGTTTCTATTTCTAAATTTAGCTAGGGTTTTATTCTAGTGTAAAATCCATTTGTATATTGTTGGATTCACAACCATCAAGTATAGGGGTTTTTCTTACCCTTGGGAAAAATCCACCAACACTATTCCTAAAGATATTGTCCAACTAATCCAAGTATGGACTCAAGGTTCCTTTTCCTCGAATTGAGCCCCCATTTTTTCATTATTGATCCCTGAAGCGGATCAACGATCTCCACTAACACATAATAGCCCGGTTGCATGCAGTCCTATATATGTCATAGTCATCGATGAATGATGGCCATAGTTTCCACTAATGCTTCACTGGAGCAGGGACCACTTTCAAATTTTTGGGATTATGAACTGAGCTACCTACTATGGGCATGAAAGTACAATGTATTGAAGCTGGTGGGGGATCGGGTAATGGAACCAATGACAATTCCAATAAGTGATGGGTAGGTGGGGTGCGGCAGAATGCACTAGATGGAAAGAACATGATCTATTTGCATCGAAACATCAATCCTGAAAGATCTTGGTAGGTTCCTTGATTCGGGCACGCAAAACATAGGGAGGGCCCGTCATTAGCATTAGTGTTTCCAGATATTCAGATCGCCAATTCAGATTGTTGTGACGTATGTAGGACTGTTATCCACGACTTCTATCTATGGACTTTTGCAAACCTTTTTTGGACACCTTTGGACTTTCGGTCTATAAATGAGCAAACGACATGATTCCATTGCTAAGACATTAACAAAGTTAGACTATGGGAGATGCAGTGGAACTTGGAAGTCAGTGAAGGGTGAGCTTCAAGACCGGTTCGAAGTGCATATTCACTCGTTTGCATGCCAAGAAAGTACATATTTTTATGAAGATGTTGCAATATTTAAGAACAAGTAATTGAAAATTGTTTGCATGAGAATTTTTGAGCTAAACTCCTCGTGAATTTGTATGAACGGCTAGAAAGTCTTACAAAGTAGCCGACATTAGTTTCCACATTTTAGAATTGAGTGGACTGGTTCAATTTATTAATGATTTAGCCTATGATTTTTTATTGACACAAGTGGTCTACTTTGGGTTTTATGAGGCTATGGAGGGACATGATTTGAAGTTTGTGGCTAAATTCCATTAGTCTTTCACAAGAGCCTTAGAATTTTTTGAAGAAAAAACCTTGTGGGAGGTTTATTGGGTCAATTTTATTGTGGATAATTATGTTGGTTTTGGAATGATGTATGCTATCAAGCCCTAGTAAGATGGAGGAGTAGCCCTAGTAAGATGGAGGAGTAATACTTTAGTAGGGGTTGGAATTGTAGGAAGACTTTATGGGGAGTGAAAGTAAGTGAAAGTTGCCTAAATTTTGGCTATGTTGGATGTAGAGAGCCTTTAAGAACAAAAAATGCAACATCAAAAGTCCGCACAAGTTATAGAAGGATTGTAGAAAAATTAAATAGAAAATATTTGCACGGGTCAGGTTTCCCTCATAAGAAGGTATAGTATTAGATGAATCTAAAGTGTGGAATGATGTAGAGGATTAGAGAAGCACATAAAAGAGATTTGGTCAACCCCAGTGATTATGATCAAGAAATTGTGCTTATGTTCAAGATGAAAGAGTTAACAAAGTGAAAGGTAACTTATAAATAGATGAGGTATAAAAGTATTGATGGAAATGGTTATTAGGATGCTCATAATGTAGGCTTAGATACCTTGGTTGGACCATTGAACTCATATTTTATATGGAAGTTGTAGAATCATAGAGTCAGGAAGAATACACATTTAAGTACACATTGATGTCTCGTATTTGTATACGTCCACGCCGCTAAGAATGCGGTAATCTAAATGACATTGATGTTGATCCATCACAAATACTACCCCACGTTCCCTTTTTATTAGAAAATTTCTTGTTACAGTTGATGTACATAGTGCAAGTGTATGTGTTGTTAGTAGTCAAAGTGCACCTACAATTTCAGTAAATAGTTTAAGTCTTATAGAAGTAGCCAAAATTTATTTGTAGTTTTGATCCAATTATATAAGTGCATGTGTAGGGGTGCCACCCTTAGTACTATAACTAGGCCCTCTATAATTTATGTTAATACCTAGTCAAAAGGAAAGAATGGTTGTTCCACTAAATAAGTCTTCCTGCATTTTCCTTTGTTTCATGGCCAATGTGAAAAGGATGCAAAGCAACACTGGTTCCTCCATAATGTGATTTGGAGTGCATGGTGAACAACATATTCTATTTGTCTGGTGGAGTTTAAATCCACTCCATGGAAGAATATTGTAGCAATACCTGAAGTGTAAGCAAATCACTCATAATAATCTAGTATTGGCGTTGGATCAATTGTGTAAGGGCTATGCGAAGGTGTTCCAAACGACAAAATATGAACAATAAAATACTTACGTTTTAAAGGAGATCAAACTAAGCATGGGAGAATAATATGGGAGTATGGCCAGTGGTTGGAAGAAGAACATCCAGGAAACAGAACTCACCACCCCAATGTGAAATATTTCCACTAGTCACATAAGTATAATCATATAAAAAGGAACAAAACATCTGAACTTCTACATCTTTCTCCTCCTTATCCAAGTTTTCTTTAAACCCTCTACTTCTATCCCAACAACAAGGCAAGAAGAAAGGATCGCAAACGTAAATCTATCTTCTGGTGCTTCCTTGAATCTTTGATATGCACCACCATCTTCACACCCTCCTGGAAAAAACTTACATTGCTTCCAAAAATCACATGCACTCATGATACTATCAAAATACATGTCCCACATGTTAAGGAACAATGCAAGTAGAATTCCATATAGAAGTCGACTGATGGAGGAGGTAAAGTGAGAATGGGGGAGTCAAGAACACAAGAGAGTGTTATGGCTCCCTCACTTTCCACAGATGAAGTGAACAGACATATACTATGGAAAGGATGGGATTTCCATGTGAGGAGCATGTCACCTTCAAATACCAACACCACAATGCTTGAGTAGCCCTTCCTATGCATCTTCATATATAAAATCTATGGGAGCCACCTAGGCTTTGGAAGACCCCCATTTTGCACAAAAAATCCCTTATCCAAATTACTTGCTTCATTGACGAGCTTGTCTACCATAAGGTTATTATACCTTCCAACATGCATAAGATTAACTTCCTTGATTTGCTTGAGAATCCAGAGGATTCTATCATGAATTTTGCTCATAATGGTTCTCTCCTTGACATTTTTTTTCCTTGCTTGTTTAATAACTAGGAGAGAGATTATGATTTTTAAGTCTTGAGGTGTTTAATTATTTCCAAACCCACAATTATGCGTGGTTATTAGTTTCCCTTCCCATTCCCCAAAAGAAGGCAATTGAATTTTTTTCGTTGGGATCCAAGAGAATCCCTGTCTACACCTCCTGCCACAGCAAGGCAATGCTAAAATAAATTTATTTATTTGGAAATGCCTGTCACCCAGGCCTGGTGAATTTCAACCATTACCTAAGAAACTGCAACCCAGGGACATCTAAACCATCCAAATAACTTGGGGATTGCACCGATATTGGGCCACACCAACCCTTAACATAGTTGAATTTTTTAGGTGTATCCTCTCAACTAAGTCACCCTTAAGGTTATTGAACTCGGGTCACCTTGCAAAACGAGACCCACACTTTAACCGAGTGAGCTAACAATAATTGATTTTAAAATAAACAATGTTAAAATAGTGATTAATTTAAATAAAATAATGTAATTATTAGCCCCTATCGCTAGGCAAAAACAATTATTTCCATTTTTATCAATAATTTCAGCCATACAAAAACCAAACAAACAAGCAAGCAAACAAACAAACAAACAAACTTTGATTTATAAATGTTTATTTGATTCTTATTTTTAAATAGAAGTATATGCATGCTTATTGGCATCATGCCTTATTTCTATCATTGGCATAGAGTTAAAAATAAAAATAAATATTGTACATCATTATGACATTTGAGTTTTGTTGTGTTTTATTTAGTATTAGTTGTTCTCTGTACACCATATTAAAATATTTTAACTTCTTTTATTATATAGTTTAAATTTGGAATATATTATTATTTATTGCTTTTAATTAAAAATAATTTTAGTTACAAATTTTTAAATTTTGAACGGTTAAGTTTATTTGATGTCATGTGTTTTGTGATTGAAATCAAGATACATGTGTACTTTTGGAATTCAAAATTTCAATTATGATGTGATCTTTGGCAATTGTTCCTTTCCGTACTTCTTTTACCAAACCATCCATCGAAAGTGTTGCATATAATTAGTTCAATCGAGAGACCTCTACCTTTAGGAGATTTGATCTAAAGTTTTATATTCATAGCAATGGACTCTTGTTGGAGAACCTTTGTATCAATTATTTGAGTTAGAAAAACTAGTTGTGAAAGAAAAATACTTGAAGGGTTCATTCATGGATGAACGGGTGAGATTGTATAATTCGAAGAATCTCGAAGCAATAGTGTATTCAAATTCCTTCTTCCATTGGTAACTCGAGAATTTGTTAATCTTAGACTTAAGTTTCAATAAATTGAATGGCATTTTGCCTTCTAAAACTAGAGGGTTAAAATCTATTATGAAGATGGATGTAAGGGATAATTTTATCAATGACCATATTATGCTTGAGTTAGGTAATTTGAGAAATGTAACACTATTGGCTCTTTACAATAATAGGCTTCATGGTGGTTTGAATCTATGGACATTGACATACATGAGTAATTTGGAGGAGCTTTATCTAGGAATCAATCTTTTCGAAGGCCATATTTCTTTGGCTTGGGAAAAGTTGCCAAAGCTAATGAGTTTTAATCTCTTAACCTCGAGATATAAGGGATGGATACTAAAGTCTCTTGGTTCATCCAAGGGATTGAGATATATTTCTCTAAGTAGAAATATTTTAAGTGGAGGAATCCCATCGAAGCTTACAAATATTTTATCTTTGAATTCATTGTTATATCTCGATGGAAATAGTTTATAAGGAAGAATTTTTTTTCCTGATATTTTTTGTAGGATATTAGGAAATCATTGCTCATTGCATAATATAGAGACCTCTAGGCGACTATATCCAGAGTCTTGCTTTTCACAACAATAGGGCTTGCATTTGGGAGCTTCCTTTTGAGTTATTTGAGCGGGAAAACTTAGAAAATTTGGTTTTGAAAGAAAATAACTTGAAGGGTTGATTGCAAGAGGAGATGGGGAGATTATATAAATTGAAGAAGCTCGTTCTTAATAAGAGTCAATTGTGTAGCAAAATTCCTTCTTCCATTGGTAACTTGGAGAATATGTTAATCATGGACCTAAGTTTCATAGGAACAATGGAATTTTGAAATTTTGAAAATTTTCTTACCTCTTGTGGTGCGGCTTTGAGATGAATATGATCATGAGTTGATGGTTGCAATGACCTTTGTTGTTGTTTTGGAGGAACAGTCATCTTCTTTGCAGGAGAAGCAATCTTCCTAGCCAGAGGAGCAGGATTCTTTGTAGGGGCAGGAGTCTTCTTCATAGGAGCAACAATCCTAGATCTCAAATTATACCCCTCTTGATCATCTTCCTGATACAGAGATTCTTCCATGATTTGCTCATTCATGAGGGATTCCTCATAGTCTTCTTGTATCAGGAAGGAGTAATCAACTTCATCTTCCATGCAGTTGATGTTGTCTGCTGCCTCTCCTTCTTCTTGAGTGAACTTTGATTCCTCTTCTAGTACAACATTCTGAAAAGGAGCTCTGATTCTTTGATCCTCAGCCTGATTCCTATCCCTTTGAAGGATCTGAGTTGGTGGGTTACTTCTTCTGTAGGGGACAAAATTAGGGTTTCTGGGAGCAAAATCATTTGGTCCTCTTCCCCTCACAGGTATTTTCCCTCGGTCTTTAAGCTTAGACATCTCAGCAGTCAAACTGTCCAGCATTTTGTCCATTTTGTCAATTTTATTCTCTAATGAGGAAGCTCCTAGAGGATCTGAGGGTTGCTTCTTTCTGTTAATTTTTCCTTTAACCTTCTGAGATGCAACGATATTAGATTCCACTTCAAGGGAAACATCTTGCACGAGTGACAGAGAAGTTAATCTTCTTTATATGAGGGGAAGACAGAATTCTAAATCAAAGGCATTGGCATAGGTGATCTTGATTGAGGTGTCAGTGGGCTTGATCTCAGCAGGGATATTTCTGAACATCTTGTTAAATCTTTTGGTAAAGTTATTACCAGGCTCACCATTCTCCCTCTTCAGATTGCTAAACTCGGTGATATAATAAAGGTGTTCTCTTCTCTCCTCCCAGTGCTTCAAAAATATGTCATCTAGGGATTCAATGCCTGTTATTGATCCAGCAAGCAACTCTTGAACCACTTCCCAGCCTGGCCATCTAGGATTTGCACAAAAACACTAGTCCACACATCTTCTTGTTCTATGTTTATGTTCTTGGCATAACTGTAGATTGCTTCTAGGTGTTCTTCAGCTGTGAAATATCCCTCTCCAATAAATTTAGGCATGTATTTGAGATAGTCTCTAGTAGGCATGGCAGAGAGGGGGTTAGGTAAATTCAGAGGGGCATACCTAGCTACCAAGATCCTTTCCATTTTGGTCAGAGGGGCAACCATGTTGGAAAAGGGTATGAAAAGGGCAGAAGAAGCTTCTACTGGTGTGGATGGTAGCTGAGAGAGTATTCGGGGTGGATTTATCTCACTGGAGTCGCCATGGATTGGACCTACACAAGCAATAGTGCTTGAATATTCCTCAACCCTAAATTTTTTTGATTCAAATATAAATTCCTAAGAATTATATGTTTCAGCAGGAAGTGATTGAAATGGAGGTCTATTTGATATAACAGCAGAAATACCTCTTGAAATACCTGATGTGGCTTCCCTTGCAGCTCTGGAGGTCTGTCTGAGTGAAGCCCTAGCTCTTCTTAGAAAATCTTCTAGATCTGAAACAGGTGTTACTGGTGGCCCTTGAGGGTTTGCTCTAGTACTTGGTCTTCTTGAAGCCACCTTATTCCAATGGAGTCTCTAGATAGATAATTACAACCAGAATAGTGTCCAGACTTTGTCTATCATCAAAGTAGGATCTATGTCGTCTCCCAGGGAAGTTGAGCTTCAATATCCTCTCCCCGACAATGGCGCCAATTTGTTATCACTCCAGGAAACTCCTCTAGGTTGCATCTCGAGGATGCCTGGTAACTTAAATGTTTTTATGGTTTTTCTAAATGGATCAAGTCAGATGACCTACAGGACCTCACACTCTCAAGACATGCATAAAACTCAATCAATGATAAGGCTTCTAACTACCACTGTTCAGAGGTTGGATAATAGGGTTAAAAGATGGAGAACTTACTATGTTGGCATATTCATATATAAAACAATTGCATATAAATGGCTAATCATAACAAGGAAAATTACTTTCCATTCAACTCATCAACATACAGATAGGATGATAGCTATCAGACATTGAATAACATGAATAAACCTGAATCAGACATTCAAGGACAAGCACAAAACATAAAAGATATGGAAGTTGAACATATGATAGCAAAAGAGCTTATATTAGGTGATTAATAATATGAGAAGCTTGATAATAATAATGGTCTACAGGTCCCCGAAGTCGAACCCTTGTTTCAAATAAGTCTTATGCTTTATAGCCTTTACAAAAATATTCAGATCCTGAAAAATTGGATCTGTTTTACTAAAAATAAATAAAATTAATGTTTTTTGCAAAATTAGGTCAGAAACCCTAATTTAACTACTAGTCTATCTAACTTTAATTCTTGTTCCCTCATTGAACTCTTTGATGACTGCAGTGAGTACTGAAGTAGAGTTGTAACCTATCATCTGATAGATAAGCCACTGCTGGTAAAAAAAACAGGTAGGGTTTGTAACCCTTTTCTCGTTGATTATATCCTCAAAATTGGAACAGACCTCTTCCAATGGTATTTTCCAGCAAATTTCAGCTTTATATTTCATCCCTGAGATAGTTGTATTTGCCAAAACTGGTTTTGTGTGCCAAAACATCTTTCTACACCCCTTTCTACTTTCGGTGGTTAAGGAAGCAAAATCATGGGTCTGTTAGCTATCGAAAGCTCTGCTTTCGGTGGCTAATGAACTACTGTTGCGTTCGCCTAAGCCATCGAAAGCCTTGTTTCCAAAAAATTGTAATCAGCCTCCCAATAATCCCTTTTCAGCTTTGTTTTTGATCTTCTGGCACTCCTTCAACTTGCATAAGGTTTGGAAAAACAACAGCATCCCGGGCTACCTCTGGATTCTGAAGGCTCACTGTTGCCTCAGCTAGGGTTTCTAGTGCAAAGTGAGTATGAGAACTAGGGTTTGATTTGGAATTCTTCACCTGCAGCCTCAGAAGCCTGATCATCCTATAAAGCCTGGTGTTGTCCTTCATAAACTTCAGATTCCTTTTTTGCAGCAAAAAATACCTTCCTTTCGTTTCTAGTAGGGAAGTATTCAATTGAGTGTTTTTCTTGGTTAACACTGCATTAGTTCTTTTTATTCCTCTCTCTAAAACTTCCAATTCATATACTTTCCTCAGCAACTAGTTGACTCTTTATGACCTAGGCTTGCGGGAGGAAGCCTTTTCCACTAGTTTACCCTGGTCTTCTTTTGGTGTGGGTGACGGAAACTCTTCATTTTCTGCTACAACCTGCTCTGTTAGGTCAACTTCTTCCTCCCTTTCTTCTTCTGAGTCTGAGTAAGGTAAGTTCAAAATATTTCCACTTTGTGTTGGGGCTTCCTTCTCTTTTTCACTGAAGTCCAGGTTTCTTTTAGCTTGGTTGGTTTTAGCAGTGGGAGAAGGCTTATCCACTGTTACTGGTGAGATAGCCCTCCTCTTCCTTTTTCCACTTCTGGGGGTGGTGGATTTCTTTGAAGGTGACTTTCCTTTCTCTTCTGGATGTAGGCCTGTTTCAAACTCATTCCAGAATAAAAAATATACACATGCTACATTTCTCCTTTGCAGCAATTCCTGGACAATGAGTTGTATTAGGCCATGGTGAGATAACCTTCCTGCAATTTTGGTGGGTTGGGCCTTTACCTTGTGTGCCATCTTGGCTAAGATTTTATAGAGGTAGAAGGGTAGGTTTAAAGGGCTTCTTCCTGTAAAATGGTTCATCAGCTTGAAGTGATATATCATTGTCCTGTTGTACCTGACTTCACAGGTTATATGCACCAGAATTGCTTTTAATAATTGCCGCCACCTTTCCTCAAGCCAGGTGGATGGAACACTTTTATTCCATACTACATTTCTATGTTCAGGTTTTAAATATGATCTGAACTCCACATTTTTAGTAATGGTGGTCTTAAACCACTTCTCCCCAGTTCTTGGGAGTTTTGTCACTTCTGCAATTAGGGTTTCATCCACTAGGAACTCTTCCTTTCCTATTAGCGCATTGGAGCCATCAAAAGAAAGGGAAAATGCTTCTGCAACCTACTGGTGTGAACCTTGGATTTTCTCACAAAATCTGTAACAGCCTGCATCTTTGAATAGTTGGCATACTTCTGGATGTGAGTCAAGATAGCTGATGTCTCCTAGTTCCTGCCAGAGAGCAGGTCCTCCTTTCTTCATCTCTGAACTGTGCTTCTTAGTACCTGTAAAATCGAAATTCAAATTCTGTGAAGGAGGTTAGCGGGCTGGTTTTCAGGGATGGCCTCAAGCAGTAAGGATGCATGCAGAGAATGAGGAGTGTACTGAAGATATGGTGCTGAATTTAAGGGGTTATCCACTCGATTGGTACTTGAGTGAGATTGATGGTGGGTTCTGGTGATAACCTTGAGATAACCATCCTAGTAATCATTTTCAGTTTGAACTTGATGCTTCGTGGAGGTTTACTGCAGTCATGGGACAGATGGAGGGCGAGATAGGGTTTTTATTTCCATCAGTCATTTCAGAATAATAACGACCTCTTAGCCATCAATTTAATATTTACCGCAGTTCCCCAGTCTTTTTGGTGGTTAATCATGCTAATTTATGACATGCCTCATGCTGACGAGTTTGATTTCGATGGACAGATAATCGTTTTCCCCTTTCGGCCTTTTCGGTGGTTAAGAGACTGTAGGGTTTAATTTGCTAGCTGTCGAAAGCTGGGATTCCAGTGGCTAATGAACCATTGGGCCGTTCACCTAAGCCATCGAAAGTCCCCTTTCCAAAAAATGTGTTTAACTATCTTTTGGTGGTTAATGTCTTCCTGGACCCACTTGCTAAACCGCTGAAAGCTGGGCCTTTCGGTGGTTAATGAACTGTTGGTGAGTTCACCTAAGCCACCGAAAGTTCATTTTTTCAAAATTTTGTAAAAACTGTGATCAACAGGATTTCGGTGGTTAACGTGGCCTTGAGTCAAAACTGTTAGCTACTGAAAGCTAGGCTTTTCGGTGGCTAATGAGATGTTGGAAATCTCTCCTAAGCCACCGAAAGCTAAAACTTTCAAATTTCTTGAAAAAAAAGAACATCAGATATTCCAACTTTGTTAGTCACCCAAATATCTTTCATAATATGAGCTGAAATCTTCATCACTATCAAAAAATAAATTGCATGAGTGAACTTATCTAAAAATTGATTTATTTAGGAGATAACATCTGGCTCCTACTTGGGGATGGGAACCTCCCTGTGAGATCCCAAGAACCCCAGACCAGAATGCCTTTCCTGAAAATAAGAATTAAACCTATCTTCTACTATTACATTGGGCATGGAGTTTATTTTGTAAGGAAAAACAATCAACTAAATAATATTTTACAATAACAAGACCTTAAAGCCTAAGATAAAATAGAGTTTCAGAAACCTCCCATTTACTGGGTCATCAAACACCTCCTCTCCTTCCAGATTTTTGAATTTGAAGGTGTTGTTCTACTGCACTTGAGCTATCACAAAAGGGCCTATCCACAGAGAGTCAAACTTTCCATGCTTTCCCTTATCTTTCCTGACAGTATCCCACTTGAGGACCCAATCTCCAACCTGAAAGTTGTCCACCTTTGGCCTTTTATCAAAAATAAACTTGATCTTCTGTTGATGAGCTTCTGACCTTTCCATCACCTATTCCCTGACTTGCTGTAACTCCACCAAATCAATCATCCTCCTCACCATGTCATTGGGTTCATCTTGTTCCTCCTAAAAGAATTTTTCCATTGGCAGGATCAGTTGAATGGGAAAAATGGCCTCAGTACCATAAACTAACTTGAAAGGAGAAGTTCCTATGAATCTCTTGTTAGTCACTCTATCATCCCATAGAGCAAACTTCAACTTAGAATCCCAGCTTTTCTGATTATTCTCCAATAGTTTTCTGATGATCCTGACTAGGATTTTGATGGATGACTCAGCAAGGACATTTCCTTGAGGGAAATAGGAAGTGGAATGCACCAACTAAATGCCCATGGACTCACACATGTTAACCAATTCCCCAACTTTGAAAGCTGGTGCATTATCAGTCACTAGCCTTACTGGGCAACCAAACCTAATAAAGATGTTCTCATATAAAAGCCTCATGATGACCTGGTGAGTAGCATTCCTTGTAGGGACTGCCTCTATCCGCTTGGTGAAATAGTCTGTGGCTACTAGGATCCATTTGTGTTGTCCACTGGATGAAGGATTAATTTCTCTTATGAAAACAAGACCCCACTGCTGGAAGGGACCATTCACTACAATAGGTCTAAGGGGCAAGGATATGAGCTGCTGCTTTCCTATGAATATTTGGCACTTGTCACAGGCCCTCAGAAAGGTACACACATCAGAGAAAAGAACAAGACAATAGTACCCAACCCTCAGAATCTTGTGGGATGTAGTATTCCAGTAATGATGGCCTCCACATGTGCTTGAATGAAACTGATGCATGACCTGAACTGACTCTTCTTTATCTAGGCATCTCAACAAAACACCAGATAGATCTTTCCAATACAGCAGTTTATCAATTACACAAAATTTTACAGACTTAAGTTTAAGAGCCCGTGCTTTATTTAGGGTGAGCCCAGGAGGAACTTGTAACTTTTGCAGGAAATGAATAATACCTAAATACCACTTACATGAAGACAAGTTGTCAGCTACTTGTCGATTGTCATTCTGCTCATGAAGTGCTTCTATTGTTGTTCCTGCTGTTGTTTCTGCCTGCAAGTTAGCTAAAGTTATACTTGTAAAATTCATTCCCAAAAGATCACAATTTCCTTTAGCCATGAGTTTAGCCAGACCTTGGCCTTTCAATAACTTGGTGGGCTTTACTTCTATGTCAAACTCGATAAGCTTGGCTATCCATTTAGCTCTCTTTCCATCAATGTCATGCTGAGTTAATACATCATTTACAGCAGCTGAAGGGACATAGGAAAGGACCTTGGAATGTAGAATGTAAACCCTGAAGGCTTTCAATGACTTGATGAGAGCATAGGCCTGCTTTTCAATGGGATCATATTTTAGTTCAACATCCCTCAATGTCTTGCTGAAAAAGGAAATAGGGTGATCAAGGAATTCATCATCTTTTTGCAACAGCACAACTGCCACGGTGTCATAGGATGCAAAGGAAAAAATGCAGAAACCCTTGGTGTAGTCTGGACTAATCAGAGTGGGAGTTTCCATGATAGCCTTCTTGATGTCTTCAAAAGAACTTCTTGCTTGCTCTTTCCATTTGATTTCAGCATCCTTTTTCAACATAGATGTTATGTGATTTACCAACTCAAAAAAGTTAGGGATGAACCTCCTGACAAAATTTATCTTACCCAAAAATGACTGAATATCCCTTTTTGACCTAGGTATGGACAACTTCTAGATTGCTTCAACTCTAACATGATTAATCTTCACACCTTCAGCTGAGACTATGTGACCTAGGAGTTTTCCCTCACTAAGTGAAAATTGAGACTTCTTTAGGTTCAGTGATATCCCAAATTTTCTACATTTCAGAAATACCCTCCTCAAGTGCTGCAAATTTTCTTCATGGCTATGGGAGTAAACAGTGAGGTCATCTAGGTATATAAGCACAAATTTGTCTTTCAATCCTACAAAATCTAGGTCCATGGCTCTCTGAAAAGTGGCCCCGACATTCATCATCCCAAATGGCATTTTGGCATACATGAAAGTGCCCCAAAGAGTGGTAAACACAGTATTTTCTTGGTCATCAGGGTGCACAACAACTTGGTTGTATCTAGAGAAACCATCCAGGAATGACATGAAACTAACCCCTGAGACTCTTTGCAATAGGTTTTACTTCTTGGGTAGTGGATAGTTGTATTTCTTGGAGCATTTGTTCAGGTTTCTAAAATCCACACATAAACTAATCCCCCTGTTCTTGTTCCTTACCACCACTAAATTTGCAATCCATCTGGAATACCTGAGGGGAATTATGATTTTGGCTTTAAGGAGCTTTTGGATTTCTTTTTCAATCACGGGAATGAGGAGAGGACTGATGGACCCAAGCTTCTGTTTGAAAGGGATGGTGTCCTTCTCCAGGTGAATCCTATGTTGGATGATACTAGTGTCATAGGTTTTTAGGTCACTGTATTCCTAGGAAAAGATATCAGCAAACTCTTTCATTAGGCCACAAAATTTGGATCTCTGATTAGCAGTCAATTCAGTGGACAGATTTATGAATTTTGGGTAACTATGGCTACCTATGTTTTGCTCTTGGACAGTAAGATCTTTCTCCTTTCTTGCAGGCTTAAAAGGGACATCATTATGATCAAATAGCTTCTCCAGGGGTACCAAACCCCGGGGTATATGATTCCTAGGTAACTGAACAATGTTCTGATCACCTACTTTATCTTTTAACTTGAGTCTCTGGGATTCTTCCATATTTAGGTTTTCTTGATCAATATGCATATCAGATAATTCATATACTACATGGAGGAATTTACTAATCTCATCATCATTCTCAAAAACCTTCCAAAATTTTACATTATCGGGTAGGGATGGCCTGTACTTGACTTGGATATCATAGCTCAACTTAGGAAGTAAAGGGGGAACAAACAGACTTGCAGAGACAGCAAGGGAATTAGCCAGGTGATTCATAGCCCTAGGTATATATGAGAGTTCAAAAAACATGAAAGAGTCCCTGAGTTTCCATACTTCATCTCTCTAAGCCTTTAGTCTGACATTCTTTTCTTGAAAGGTGTTTTTGAACTGTTGTATGATGAGATCTGTATCTCCAAAGATATTTATGTACATGATCCCCATTTCCTTGGAATCCTTCACCCCTAACAACAATGCTTCATATTCTGCTATGTTGTTAGTAGTCTTGAAATCTAGCTTATAAGACAAATGTATGGTTTCCTTTGAAGGAGAAATTGAGACTATTCCTGCACCTGCTGAGGCTTGAGTACTGGCCCCATCAAAAAACATGTTCCAAACTGAGGTGTTATTTCTTCAAGATTTTGATAGATGGGCTTTGTAAGTTGTATGGATGTTGGTTGGGAATCATATACCTACAGGATGCATGACCCAAAGTCCGTGTCTACTGCATATATTGGATGGTTTATAGAGTTCTTGGCATTACTGATGATATAGGTGAACTGGTTCTCTATGTAGAGTCTCTTGGTCTCCCCTCCAAACATTGGAATTGTAGCATATGTAAGGTCCATTTGAAGGGTACCATGAAGCCTTTTACTCAATGACCGAGACAAAAGGAGGCCAAACTTAGGTGGGATATCAGCTACCACTATGTCCATCACTATGCTTTTTGAAGGCAAATGGGAGAGGTTTATGACAAGGTCTTTGATGAGGCCCAATCACTTGACCTTCTTGGAGTCAAATGAGAACAAATCATGGTAGGGTTTTGTAATGCTGAGGCCAAGCTCATCCATCACAGCTTTTGGCATTAGGTTATGGGAAGCTCCTGAGTCCAACAAACAGTTATGAAGGATTTTATCATGGATATTCAGAGATATGTAGAAAGGTGGGAAAGACTCATCCAACTCTTCAATCATAGGGCCTTTAGTATGGATGTCTTGAAGGCCTCATTCTTCATTAGTTCTATCATGGGAAAAGGGATTTTTAACTTATGAATTTCTAACTCAAGATTGAAAGCATAGGACAACTTGTCAGAAGTTCTTACCTCTTGTGGTTCGGCTTTGAGCTGAATAGGATCATGAGATGATGGTTGCAATGGCCTTTGCTATTGTTTTAAGGGAACAATCATCTTCTTTGCAGGAGCAACAATATTCCTATCCAGAGGAGTAAGATGCTTTGTAGGGGCAGGAGTCTTCTTCATAGGAGCAACAATCCTAGATCTCAAATTATACCCCTCCTGATCATCTGCCTGATACATAGATTCTTCCATGATCTGCTCATTCATGAGGGCTTCCTCATAGTCTGCCTATGTCAAGAAGGAGTAATCAACTTCATCCTCCATGCAATTGATGTTGCCTTCTACCTCTCCTTCTTCTTAAATGAACTCTGATTCTTCTTCTAGTACAACATTCTAAAAAGGAGCTCTGATTCTTTGATCCTCAGCCTGATTCCTATCCCTTTGAAGGATCTGAGCTGGTGGGTTACTTCTTCTGTAGGGGACAAAATTAGGCTTTATGGGAGCAAAATCATTTGGCCATCTTCCCCTCACAGGTATTTTCCCTCAGTCTTTAAGCTTAGACATCTCAACAGTCAAATTTTCCATTATTTTGGCCATTTTGTCAATTTTATTCTCTGATGAGGAAGCTCCTAGAGGATCTGAGGGTTGCTTCTTTCTGTCAATTTTTCCTTTAACCTTATGAGATGCAACGATATTGGATTCCACTTTAAGGGCAACATCGTGCATGAGTGACATAGAAGCTGATGTTCTTTCTCTAAGGAGAAGACAAAATTCTGAATCAAAGGCATTGGCATAGGTGATCTTGGCTGAGGTGTCAGTGGGCTTGATGTCAGCAGGGATCTTGCTGAACATCTTATTAAATCTTTTGGTAAAGTTAGAAAAAGACTCACCATTCTCCCTCTTCAGATTGCTAAACTCAGTGATATAATAAAGTTGGTCTCTTCTCTCCCCCCAGTGCTTCAAAAATATGTCATCTAGGGCTTCAATGCTTGTTATTGATCCAGTAGGAAGATCTTTGAACCACTTCGTATTCTGACCATCTAGGATATGCACATAAACCCTACTCCACACATCTTCTTGTTCTATGTTTATGTTCTCAGCATAATTGTAGAATGCTTCTAGGTGTTCTTCAGTTGTCAAATCTCCTTCTCCAATAAATGTAGGCATGCATTTGAGATAGTCTCCAGTAGGAATGGCAGAGAGGGGGTTAGGTAAATTCAGAGGGGCATACCTAGCTACCAGGATCCTTTCCATTTTGGTCAGAGGGGCAACCATGTTGGAAAAGGGTATGGAAAGGGTAGAAGAAGATTCTGCTGGTGTGGATGGTAGATGAGAGAGTATTCGGGGTGGATTTATCTCAGTGGAGTTACCAGGGATTGGACCTAGACAAGCAGCAGTGCTTGAAGATTCCTCAACCCTAGAATTTTCTGATTCAAATATAAATTCCTAAGAATTATATGTTTCAGTAGGAAGAGATTGAAATGGAGGTCTATTTGATATATAAACAAAAATACCTCTTGAAATACCTGATGTGGCTTCCCTTGCAGCTCTGGAGGTCTGTCTAAGTGAAGCCCTAACTCTTCTTAGAATCTCTTCTGGATTTGAAACAGGTGTTACTAGTGGCCCTTGAGGGTTTGCTCTGGTACTTGGTCTTCTTGAAGCCACCTTATTCCAATGGAGTCACTAGATAGATGATTACAACTAGAATAGTGTCCAGACTTTGTCTTTCATCAAAGTAGGATCTATGTCGTCTCCTAGGGAAGATGAGATTCAATCTTCTCTCCCCGGCAACGGCGCCAATTTGTTATCACTGCAGGAAACTCCTCTAGGTTGCAGCTCAAGGATGCCTGGTAACTTAAATGTTTTTATGGTTTTTATAAATGGATCAAGTTAGATGACCTACAAGACCTCACACTCTCAAGAAATGCATAAAAATCAATCAAAGATAAGGCTTCTAACTACTACTGTTCAGAGGTTGGATAATAGGGTGAAAAGATGGAGAACTTACTATGCTGGCAGATTCATATATAAAACAATTACATATAAATGGCTAATAATAACAAGGAAAAGTAATTTCCATTCAACTCATCAACATATAGATAGGATGACAACTATCAGACATTGAATAACATGAATAAACCTGAATTAGACATTCAAGGACAAGCAAAAAATAGAAAAGACATCGAAGCTGAACATATGATAGCAAAAGAGCTTATATTAGGTGATGAATAATATGAGAAGCTTGATAATAATTATGGTCTACAAGTGCCCGAAGTCGAACCCTTGTTTCAAATAAGTCTTAGGCTTTACAGCCTTTACAAAAATATTCAGATCTTGAAAAATTGGATATGTTTTACTAAAAATAGATAAAATTAATGTTTTTTGCAAAATTAGGTCAGAAACCCTAATTTAACTACTAGTCTATCTAACTTTAACTCTTGTTCCATCATTGAAATATTTGATGACTATAGTGAGTACTAAATTAGAGTTGTAACCTGTCATCTGATAAATAAGCCACTGCTGGTAAAAAAACAGGTAGGGTTTGTGACCCTTTTCTCCTTGATTGTAACCTCAAAATTGGAACAGACCTCTTCTAATGGTGTTTTCCAGAAAATTTCAGCTTTATATTTCATCCCTGAGATAGTTGTATTCGCCAAAATTGGTTCTGTGTGCCAAAATATCTTTCTGCACCTTTTTCTGCTTGCGGTGGTTAAGGAAGCAGAATCCTGGGTCTGTTAGCTGTCGAAAGCTCTGCTTTCGGTGGCTAATGAACTGCTGCTGCATCCTCCTAAGCCACCGAAAGCCCCGTTTCTGCAAAATTGTAATCAGACTCCCAATCATCCCTTTTCAGCTTTTTTGTTGATCTTCTGTCACTCCTTCAGCCTGCATAAGGTTTGGAAAAATAGCAGCATCCCGGGCTGCCTTTGGATTCTGAAGGCTCACTGTTGCCTCAGCTAGGGTTTCTAGTGCAAAGTGAGTCTGAGAGCTAGGGTTTGATTTGGAATTCTTTACCCTCAGCCTCAGAAGACTGATCATCCTGTAAAGCCTGGTGTTGTCCTTCATAAACCTCAGATTCCTTTTTTGCAGCAAAAAATACCTTCCTTTCATTTCTAGCAGGGAATTATTCAATTGAGTGTTTTTCTTGGTTAAAACTGCATTAGTTATTTTTATTTCTCTCTCTAAAAATTCCAATTCATATACTTGCCTCAGCAACTGGTTGAATCTTTGTGACCTAGGTTTGCTGGAGGAATCCTTTTCCACTGGTTCACCCTAGTCTTCTTTTGGTGTGGGTGATGGAAACTCTTCATTTTCTGCTACAACCTGCTCTGTTAGGTCAACTTATTCCTCCCTTTCTTCTTCCGAGTCTGAGAAAGGTAAGTTCAGAATATTTTCACTTTGTTTTGGGGATTCCTTCTCTTTTTCACTGAAGTCCAGGTTTCTTTTAGCTTGGTTGGTTTTAGCAGTGGGAGAAGGCTGATCCACTATTACTGGTGAGATAGCCCTCCTCTTCCTTTTTCCACTTCTAGGGGTGGTGGATTTATTTGAAGGTGACTTTCCATTCTCTTTTGGCTACAGGCATGTTTCAAGCTCATTCTAGAATAAAAAATATGCCCATGCTACATTTCTCCTTTGCAGCAATTCTTGGACAATGAGTTGTATTAGGCCATGGTGAGATAACCTTCCTACGATTTTAGTGGGTGAGGCCTTTACCTGGTGTGCCATCTTGGTTAATATTTTATGGAGGTAGAAGGGTCTGTTTAAAGGGCTTCTTCCTGTAAAATGGTTCATCAGCTTGAAGTGATATATCATTGCCCTGTTGTACCTTCCTTCACAGGTTATATACACCAAAGTTGCTTTTAATAATTGCCTCCACCTTTCCTCAAGCTAGGTGGATGGAACACTTTTCTTCCATACTACATTTCTGTGTTCAAGTTTTAAATATGATTTGAACTCCAAATTTTTAGTAATGGTGGTCTTAAACGACTTCTCCCCAGTTCTTGGGAGTTCTGTCACTTCTGCAATTAGGGTTTCATCCACTAGGAACTCTTCCTTGCCTATCAGCACCTTGGAGCCATCAAAAGAAAGAGCAAATGCTTCTGCAACCTGCTGGTGTGAACCTTGGATTTTCTCACAAAATATGTGACAGCCTGCATCTTTGAAGAATTGGAAAACTTCTGGATGTGAGTCAAGATAGATGATGTCTCCTAGTTCCTTCCTGAGAGCAGGTCCTCCTTTCTTCATCTCTGAACTATGCTTCTTAGTAGCTGCAAAATTGAAATTGAAATTCTGTGAAGGAGGTTAGCGGGCTAGTTTTCAGGGATGGCCTTGAGCAGTAAGGATGCATACATAGAATGAGGAGTGTACTGAAGATATGCTGCTGAATTTGAGGGGTTAACCACTTGATTGGTACTTGACTGAGATTGATGGTGGGTTCTGGTGGTAACCTCAAGATAATCAGCCTAGTAATCATTTTCAGTTTGAACTTGATGCTTCGTGGAGGTTTACAGCAGTCATGGGACAGATGGAGGGAGAGCTAGGGTTTTGATTTCCATCATTCATTTGAGAATAATAACAACCTCTTAGCCATCAATTTATGATTTACTGCAGTTCCCCGGTCTTTTCGGTGGTTAATCATGCTAAATTATGACATGCCTCATGCTGATGAGTTTGATTTTGATGGATAGATAACCGTTTTCCCCTTTCGGCCTTTTCGATGGTTAAGAGACTCTAGGGTTTAATTCACTAGCTGTCAAAAGATGGGCTTTCGGTGGCTAATGAACTATTGGTCAGTTCGCCTAAGCCACCAAAAGTCCCCTTTCCAAAAAACGTGTTTAACTAGCTTTCGGTGGTTAATGTCTTCCTGGACCCACTTGCTAAACCACCGAAAGCTGGGACTTTTGGTGGCTAATGAACTGTTGGTGAGTTCGCCTAAGCCATCGAAATTTCCCTTTTAAAATTTTTGTAAAAAACATGATCAACAGGCTTTTGGTGGTTAGCGTGTCCTTGAGTCAAATCTGTTAGCTGTCGAAAGATGGGCTTTTCGGTGGCTAATGAGCTATTGGAAAGCTCACCTAAGCCACCGAAAGCTAAAAATTTCAAATTTCTTGAAAAAAAGAACATCAGATATTCCAACTTTGTTAGTCACCCAAATATCTTTCATAATATGAGCTGAAATCTTCATCACTATCAAAAAATAAATTGTCTGAGTGAACTTATCTAAAAATTGATTTATTTAGGAGATAACACATGTGTTCCCATAATTAATGTGTAGTAGCTACCAAGCATGCCTTAATTATTACACAATAGAATTTCAACCCAAAATATGACACCTTGCATGTCTGAAATTCAACACTTATCTGTCGCCTTTTCGACACATACATTTTTTTTGTCGTCAGTGGCGTAACGTCGGATCTTCGACATGCGACTAATGTGGGTCGAAGATCCAACAAACCATTGTGTCGCATATTCGACCCTATTTCCTTCCAAAGTGCCAATCAAAATTGCATAAACCGTCGAAAATCCGACGTCCTCCGACCCTTGAAGCGTCGACCGCCTGACGGACAGAAGTGTCGGAGGAATGGTACTGCAGTCGGTATTTTTATCCAGCAAGTGTCAGCTAACCGATGCCATCTGACACTAGAAGAGTTGGCCTTCCGACGCAGTCCGACACTTTAACTATCGGTCGACCGACGGGTGTAAGCGTCGGAGTCATGCCACGGCCGTCGGATGTGTTTATTGGAGGGTCAGACGCATGTCGAAAAAGCGACGCCTGTTGATGGATTTTAAAAAAATATCCAAAGATTAACTATGAGTTCATGCTCATATATTTTGTCTCTTGTAGGAATCAACACATAATATTCCTGTGGTGTGTCCTCTTGACAAAAATCTAAATCAACCAAAGCAGCCATCAAAATTCATTAGCAAAACCTAAATCTAAAATTGCAATTCTAAGATTTCAACTGTCTTCCACAAAGAATCAGAATTTTAGTTAACTGTAAGCTTGTTTATTGCATATCTAGGATCTCTCTATTATTAGTTTCCTAAATAGCTAAATTATTTTTGTATGAGTCACAATAAAGTTTGAAATAAGAGTATAAAGGGTGTTTTACATCATGGGTGGCCAAAAAGGCCTAGTACAATATATTTGTATTTCCAATGCATTCAAAGCTGTAATCCACACTGCCATCCACCATGTCTCTTATCACCTGCCAAAGTGTTTATCTTCCCATGAGCTTTGTAGCTAATAGGTGTTAGAGAGATGACTATTATATACAACCATAATCTGAACTTTGAGCTAATTGTGTTAGAGAGATAGTTATTATATACAACCATAATCTGAAGTAGCAGTACCTCTTGAATGGGCTTCTCGTGCTCTTTTGGGTTGATGCAGTCTGTGACTCCCCCGGTTTTGGCTGCAGTGTATGTAATGCAAACAGTGAAACCCTTTATCTAAGGGATGCGAACATTATATATTTTGGTATATCTAATTGATAGTGCATTCTGTTCCTGAATAATTACTTCCATAGAAATTTCATGCTACTATCCTAGTGAGTTAGGCTCATAAATTGTGGTCCGCGATTACATTTCCATTAACAAATAAAATGTTAAGGGTAGCTTGCCTCGAACATTTACTTAACTGAGCAGGGTTGAACTTTCGGTAAGAAGCAACATTTCTAACAAGCATACTACCTCTTGTGCTTATGTAAGACAATTCAAGATGACAAATTGAGTATCCTAAAGAATACGTAAGGAAGACTTTTAATAGTTTTCTTAAATTTCTTTGTTTTTGAATGATGGACAACAAAACAGTATCCAACACACTTGAGTCCTTGTAGGACTAGTGAAATGTATATTTTTATTTATTCCTTGGGAATATCAAATATAGTGATTTTAAAACACATCTCAGAGAACAAAGAAATTATGGATCTGATATAAATCTAAGTTAATAAACAAATCCTTTTACCTTTCAGTATAAATATGATTCATGAGTCCTAACTAAATAATTAAAAGACACTTATGCGAAATTGACCTCAACTTGACAGCTGTTAGAATTGACCTTGACTAAACTATCTTAAATGTTGTTTCATATAAAGCCCCAAAAAAATTAAAAACAATACTAAGTTTAAACTTGCAATACCTTACTCTCATGCAGAAGGTGTTCATGATTTCCTTGTCCAAGGTTTCATGATTCAAGTCTTCATATGATGAAAAATAAAAGACATACATGATGAGCTTCCAATGCTTGTAATTCAACAAGGAAAGACATTATATTTGTGTGTACAAATAACGATCAAAATAACCATCGCAGGGAAAATTATTATAGTATGGGGAAGCTTTATTGATTTTCAAAGAAAGGTTATTATATATTTCTAAAACATATTAGATTTTGTTAATCCATGCTCAACATAAATATAGTCAATTGGAAGGAAAGTTAACTTTAGAATTTTATAACTTGTCTTTTAATCCATTATTACAACAAGTTATAAAACTTAGCAAATAAAGTTTCATGTTTATCAGAATAGATATACCTTTCCTTCCACCACTCAAGGTTCACTTGTAGGTTCTATGTTTATTTTGGGGAAAACTTGATTTCTGTCTTAGTTAGCCAATCTTGAATATCCTACCTTGAAGGTTTCCATGATATATCCATATTTTCTTCTATAAAAATTTCATCATGTCATGGCAATAGAACCTATTGTTGGCAACAAAGTGAGACCCTAGGTTTAGCGAGCATGCCCATGTATTTTCAATATCCTAGACATGGTAAATCTCACCCTGGATAGTAATGAACATTAGAAAGACATATTTAACTAATTAAGACAATTGTTGAAATTCAAGGTTAGGTTAGGATTTGATATAAGAAAATTAAAATTTTATACTTTAATGCATAACACAAACTAAAAAAGAGCTAGATACAGAACAATACTGTTGTAATAAATTCAAAACATGATTTTTGTCTCTTTCAACTTTGACACTCCAATGGTCATCATGTTAAAGTTGGTCCTTGAGATACAATTTTTCAATTGCAATGTACATAAACTAAATAATAAGAATAGAAATAGTATCATGTAAAAAAAACCAACAACTAAAGAATAGTGATAATGAACTATAACAATGTTGGTTTAGATCTAGTTTGGATCTTCTTTATACTTCGATACTTTTAGGGTAGCATATTGTCATTGAAAGGACAAGTCACCAAAGGATCAGATGGCATACCTTGTGAGAGAGATAAAAGATAGACTGTAGTAGGTTAAAGGTTAGGCTGCAATAAAGGGCAGGCCTTTAGGATAGTCCTAAATCAATCAGGATAGATTCTCCTTCAAATGAACAAAGGCATCCTTAATCCATACACATAGAGACACTCTTTAATGGACTCAACTTGTTGCAATAGGAAATACAAAGGTAAGGTAGACTTAGCAGTTTAAATAAGGTTGCAATCCCTTTCCATACAGTCCACAGAAGGTCACGAAAAATAGTCCAACAAGATCACAATTTATTTTAGCGGTCCGTAAGGAGATCACACCCATGCTTAGAAACCCAAAAACAAGTCACTCCCATCCTTTATAACGGCATTAGGTTCATGACTAAATTCAATGAACAACAACAAGGTGATAGCCTAATCCAATGAGCATCAACAGAGTCACGGACTGCTCTAATGAGCAGTGGCAAGGTCAAGGGTCAAAATTGGGAAGCCAACAAGGTCATGACTAGCAGTAAGAAGGTACTGTTCAACCCTTAGTTTCCACAAGGAGGTTGTGACCTGCTCAAAAGCAGAAACAAGAAGGTTGACCCAAATCAAGAGGTCACGGGACAATGACAACCCAACTAAGTGTCACCAATATATTCACGGCCCAACCCTAAGGGAATCAAAGAGTTAAAAACCTAGCAAGATAAGAGCTGCACACTCACAACTTAGAAGGAGAAGGGTTACAAAGTCGAGGCCCAACCCTAAGGTCATCAAACAACTCATGGCCCAGTAAGAGAAGAGTTACACAGTCACATCCCAATAGGATAAGAGTTACACAGTCACATACCAGTAGGAGAAGGGTTACATAGTCACAACCCAACAAAAGATATTCAAGACAGTAGCGACCTGGTCAAGGAGAAACAACAAGCCCTTAAAGTAGTCCCTTAATCATATCTCCAATATTCTTGTCAAGACACATACCAAATGAAATTCAATACTTGAATTTATAATCTTAGCAAGCCTTCTAGAAGGGGTAATCCATTAACCCCTAGCTTTTAGGTTTTTTACCAAACATAACATAAAATAATGTTATGTTGACTTAGGATAGGGTACTAATGGTCAAGTGGTCATACAAAATAAAACAATAAATTTAAGTTGACTTGAGATACTGTACCAATGGTCAAATGGTATTACAAAATAAAAACAATAAAGTTAAGTCATCATACCAAAGGTGTTCATGGTACCACATACAACACCTTGAAGGTGACCTGGGCCAGGGTGTTATTTGAAGGTGAATTGTTAAATTAGAAATCCACACCTTGTAAACAAACCATTATGGATTCCTAGTATTTAAAGGGGTGAAGCTTAATGGTACAACAACCCATTGGCCAAAGGTAGCTCCTAAATGACACTATCGAGGGACACCCTAAATGTATTTAGTTCAATTATTTTAGATGCATTTAATATCTCTCAGTCACCAAGTGTGAAGACCCTTTTCATTTAGGGCTTAACACAACCACAACTTAGCTTAAGATGGCCCATGCAAACAAGTCACTTCCAGAGAGGTAAGGTCAAATCATCCCTGGCCTACTTATAAGAGGTTACCACAATTCATATTAAGGTTGAGGGAGAACATCATAGTCCATATCCCATAGTTGTACTGTTTGGTCATATGAACATGTATGCCTATCCATTTGAAAAATTGTAAAGAAAGTAAGCTAAATCAAATAATGACTCCAGCTAGATGCATATGACCATAAATTCCAATCACACCATAAATCAACACTCTATAGACTTGCTGCACCACAACGGACATAGTCTTTATTCCCTTCTATATTTAGTAACTCTTCATGTATAAACACAAAAAAGGAATCAATTGTCCTCTGAATAATAGTGGGCAATATGCTTTACAGTGTTGAAAATTTAGAAATTATTTCAAAAGAAAATCAACAAAACATAATTACTCCAATACTTGGATTATGACATCCCACCACTTGACCATACTATCATCACCTACTGAAAGTAATGAAGTTTGTCCTATGAAGAATACCTCACCAATCCAATAAATGGAGACATCCATTACAAAACTAGTGGTTAAAGGAAATGTTGATCCTTTGAATAGTTCCTTCCATCTTAGCTACAATATGTTATTGAATCATATGCATTACAAGGATGGTGGCATAGAGACTGTTCAAATAATATTTCTACAAGTTCCAGTTTGATTGTAAGCTTCCCATTCTTCATAAATGTGTGAAGGATCTAGGGGAACAATAGATGATGGGTATGGTCTTGTTGGAAAATATTGATTTAAAAGTTAATGAGTGGATCTCACCTGTACATGAAGTGACTCATGGAAAAAATGTTAGGACTTTGCTTATCAAAATGGATCAAACATGAAAAAATTCAACATACGAAAATAAGGAAATGTAGGACTCTGTGGATTAGATTAGAGTCCATAATCCAACAAACCATTGCAATTTAACAACGAAAAATGAATAAGCATTTGATGAATGCATGGTTAGGTTCCTGAAGAGGAATCTAATCCTTGGGATTTATGAAAAGATTTTAGATCTGTGACTGTCATGAAGAAGATTATGTATACTAAATATAAGGTTTCTCTCATATACCTAAAGTTCTTTTGTGCAAAATACAAAAACGCCTAAATCTAGCAACATACTTAGTATTGAGCTGACAAAAAGAGATTCCTTTGACAGTTTTTACTCATGCCAATATTTTTAATTTTTGAGCTCATATTTAAATAAATGGATGCATATGCAACTAAATTCTTGTGACAAGAATTGTTTATTGTTTTGATTTTCCGAGTCTTAATCCTAGAGTTCAAGTTTTCCATCCCAAGGCCAGTATTTAGCCCATCACTTCTCTAAGTCATGTCTAGTTCTCAATGTCAATTTGTAATGACAAAAAAATAGTATGAATGAATTTAGGCTCCCACGTTCAAATTTTAGGGGTCAACTCACTTGAGATCCATCAGTATGTATCATATGAAAATATAGAAAAATGAAGACAAGTCACTTGGTAGAAAAGATATTGAGGAAGAAAAATGTTACACTTTTCAGTTGCACGGGTTTGTTGGAGGATTTTGAGGTTCTCATGCATCCCACAAGAGGTGTTATCCCAATGTGATACCACCGTTATCCCATAACCTAAAATGTAATGGAATTTTTTTAAAGGTTATTCAAAGTAAATTTTTGGGGAATCCAACATTCCACCTCCAAACATAGGAGCAAAGAAATCATGGAGTGTAGTTTCTAAGTTAAGTTGGTTCAAGAAGTAGTGTTTAAATGAAAGTTTTTGTTAGTTTGTGAGAGTGGGTATTATTGGGATTGGACCTAACACCCAAGAATGTACACAGGTCTACAATGAAAAATATTTCACGCCGATGCATTAGATCAATATCTAGAACAATGCTGCAAATATCTCCAATTTCTCCCAATATTTTCAAAACTTTATTGAGCTTTAAAGTTTTCTATTGTTCCTGATGTTTTTGGTATTTTCTGTGTTTTTCAGTTCCAAAATTATGCTTGCTGATATTTTCTGAGTTTCTCAAGTCCAAGTTTATGCCTACTAATATTTTCCTCGACATTTTCCCTAATATTTCCAATATGCGTATATCTGGGTCGTCAGTGATATATCCCAAGATGAAAATTGCAACATTGATCTAGAAAAATATTTGTAGCTAGGGATGCAATTTGGTAAGGGTGGTTGAAAATTGAATTATGGGTTTGAAGCCATTTTGGAAAGCATTTATCTTTCAAGAGAAACTAGAGAAAAAAATCCAAATATGTGGAGAGGTGCACAATGTGAAATACTAAAGCCCTATGACCTTCTTTCTCACCAGGAATGTGTTTTGAGTGCCTCTGTGCACTTCATAAACACTTGTCAGGTTGTTTCAACAAGTAGATTTTTCAAAGTAGAATTTTCTTGTTTTGGAACAAATCCAAACTTTTTGGTTTAATGATGAACCTAACAATGTAGAAATGTCAAGGATGTCAAAAGACCCCTGCCTAACTTGTAGAACGTTTACATAGTCTATATTCTTGCCTCTAGTGATTGTTTTTCACCTCTATGTATGGTAATCATCATCATCAACTAAATGTATGTGTGTGCACATGCATAAATACCCAATACACAGCTCAATCAAACAAAAGAAAACATATTTATATATTGATTTCTGGATCTTCACAGTGTCTTCTTATGCTTTACCTTTCAAAACATCATTCAACATACTTCATTTTTTGTCCTGTTGCAATAGTTTCATGTTAGGACCCATCAAATATATTTATGTTTGTTTATGAAAATAACAAAAACAATCTAAATAAATACAATTCTATTACAATGTAAATTACAATACTATTCAACTATTCAAGTAAATTAATTGTTAAGAATATATCACCTGATAAAACATAAATAACCAAAAATACTATGTATATAAGGCCATCAATCTAATCAAAACTCCATTTCTTGCCTCTTAACTATGGAAATGTTTCTCAACGCTATCTGTAACAAGTTCCAATGGAGGAGTCAAATAGCAACAGTGAAAATTACACAGTAAAAATATAGAAATAGATGTTTTTTAATGTATTCTTCCTTACCATTCATTGAGCTCCTCTTTGTTTCGATAATAATTTAATATTATCTACTAAACAGGACCAACCACGTGAAGGTGGAATCTCTTATGGCCCCTCCCCCCCCCTCACATCACTCTCAACTCCCCAAACCCAATGCCTATACTTGCAAATAACAATTTATTTCACTATTTCACAAAGCAAATAACAATGCATCTACAATGCAAATTATTTCACTCAATAGTTGAAAAATGCTTTCATTAAATCATTCTTTAAAACATTCATTAAACCATTCAATCATTCAACAGATGAAAAACCCATTCATTAACTCATTCATTAAAACATTAATTTAGTCAATGGCAGAAAAAAAAACAGTAAACAATTCAGTAAAGCATCCATTCATAAAAGACTGGTTTTTTGCTATGCTTTCAAAAATATATTTGAAATTTACAAAAAGTTTTAGAGTGATGGATTTATAAAAGGCCTGTGCGGATATTCCGTGGCCTTGGATTCCTGTGTTTCCAAAATTTTCCATTCACCCCATTGCAATGTCAGACCCTTCTTTGAGAGCCTGTCTGCCTCCTTATTTCGCTCCCTGTAAACATGAGTGAAAGAGATTGATTCAAAGAATGAGAGAGAATGGGTTGTCTCTTCAAATAATGCATCTAGAGAAGCAGTTCTACATTTCTGTATCTTATTCATCCAGTTTATAACCACCATTGAGTCACCATATACTTGTAACTGTCTGCAATTTCTTTCATTGGCAAAACAGAGAAGTAATTTCAATGTCATGAGTTCTGCATAGTTGTTGGTTCCAGTTCCCAGGCCCAAAGAATTTTGAAAAAAATGACTTTGATTTAGATATAAGCATGCACCTCCTGAGTTTGTGCACCGAATGCACCTCCATCCAATTGCTAGACCTCCAGAGTGGCTGATGGCACTTTGCACTGTGAAAGAGTATTGCAGAAGAAGTGATGTTAAACTAGTTTCAACTTCCAGCTCTGGACCCATTGTTTCTTTTAGAAGGATGACTTCTGGTGATAGAACATCCATCATCCTTTTTAGGGCAAGATTTTTTTGGGTGCTTTCCAGACCCCTGCAGTTTAGGGAGACAAATTTCATTTGGGCACCCCATCTGGGGTTTGCACTGCTCTAAGCACCCCGAAAATGGTTGTTTGTCTGCCACTTGCCTGATCCCTGAGCGCCATGCTCTAGGCCATAGAGAGGTGAGATGGTTTTCCTCTCCCTTTCCCTTTGGATGTGATCCTGGCATTTACCCCTAGTCCTTTTGTAGGGATTTTTGGTTTTTGAGGGATTGGAACGTCCCTTGAATGAAGGTGGAAACAGATAGAGGAGGACTGAGTGGGCGAGTCATTTTTTATGTTGGAAGGGGAGGCTGCCTAGTTTGAATTGGAGGTACTTTTGAATGCGGGGGAGGAGGTGCCATTTTTTGGGGGAGGGGGAATTTTTGTGATAGTGGTAGGCAAATATTTTTCCTCATTCAAAGATAAATCATTCAGATGATTGCTAAGGGAAGAATTGTTCATACCCGATGGGGGAGACGCGATTGGATGTTGTTCCGTATGTTGAGGAGGCCCTTCTGCTGCTACTGCTCCTGCTCTTTCTGGTTGATCCAATGGTTGTTCTGTGCCCTCCGACCTGAGAGGATTTTCGTCTGAAGCTGTGTTCGGATCAGTTTCTTTGGAGCTCGGGGCCTCTGTTCTCCTAACCCACTTCCTTCTTCCAGTTGTTGAGGGAACAAAGTTTGGGCAGTTTCTTGCCAAATGTCTTGTTTCATGACATTTGTGGCATCGAAACGGGAGCCCTTCATAGTCCAACAACTGTCTTTTTTTCTTGTTTTGCCATACAAAATTAAAGGCTTCCAGAAGACTGGTTCTGATGTTCAAAGAGACTAGGATCTTGGCTACCTTTTTTATTTCCGTCTATTGAAATGAGAGGTCCGCTTCAATGAAAGTCCCCAGCTCTTTCTTGATTTCACTAAACAAGGTCGGGTTCCAGAATTCCAATGGTAGTCCTGGAAGGCGAACCCAGACTAGTATTGTATCTAGTTGCTTTGTTTCCGCATCGAACAAGGGGGTCCACTGCTTTAGTTGAAACAGGGTTTTCCCATATGTCCAGACTCTGCTGCGTATGAGGTCTGCATCCTCTCTGCATCTGAACTGGAAGTCGAACCATCCCTTTGCAAGCGCATTAATAACCGGGCCTTCACCTTGAAGCCCTGTCCAATTTCTCCTGGCCCATTCCTTCATTTTCCCCGGGGTGGGGTTTCTTCCTCTGATTTTCCCAACTAGGGATAATCCGTCCATCTCTAGTGCTTCTTCCATGCTACACCCGACTCCACAAATTAGGTTAAAATCTCTTCTAGAGGGATTTAAACACTGATTCTTTCGTTTCATGGAGGTGATTTGGGTGCCTTCGTCTTCCGGGGTGGAGTTTCCATTCGAGATTCCGTTCAATTGTTCGACGACTTCTCCTGTGTGTGCTCCCTGTGACACTGAAGGGTTGATTTTCCTGTTTGGGGTTCCTTGTGGTTCCTCCTGAGGAATTTCAATGAAAAGGGTTGTTGCAGCTGTGCTCAGAGGTTGGCTGGAGTGGAATAATGAGTACGGGCCTCCTCCTAAGGTCGGGTTCAATGGCCATGCTGCGAACACACCTAGCAGCTCTTCATCTAGTAGAGAAACCGGAACCCTGCTCTCTTCATCTGGCGGAGAAACCGGAACCCTGCTCTCGCTTCCAGCTATCAAATTTTCTAGCGTGTTCTGCACTATGTCCAGGGACGGTATACCGGTAATTTTCGGCGAGGAGAAGATGTTGAGCTCTTGCTGCCACGGGTCAACAGAGTTGTCTGCCATGTCTACCGGACCTACTCCCAAATTCACAAAAACCTCCAAATCGAATTGACTGTCCAAAACAAAAACCTTTCATTTCTTATTATATATTATTATATATTATATCTATTTTATTATTATTTTATATTATATGTATTTTATTTTTAATTATTTTTTTATAAAAAAATCTATACCGCTCGTCGGATATCCGACACATCAGTGTCGGATAACCGTCGGTTTTGCTTTCGTAGACGTCAACAATCCGACCCTGATAGTATCGGTTCCCTGTCGGATATCCAACACGTCAGTGTCGGATAACCACCAGTGTTGCTTTTGCAGATGTTGAAGATCCGACCCTGTTAGTGTCAGTTCCCCGACACTACCAGGGTCGAAAATTCGACTCACGCGTGTCGGATATTCGACGGCTCTATAAATATTTTTTTATCAGCATTCTAATGATTGATTGCTATCTGACACATCCGTACGAAATGTCGGATGACGTTGGATTCTAACGTCAGAATTCGGGTTCAAATATTGTTGTGTTAGAGAGGCCTTTTTTACTTTAATTAATTGTCCACCACTATCTACTCGGCCTTATTCAAAGGACATGGTTTCCTACATTAGTTGATTAAGTCTTATGTAGCCTAAAGCAATGAGGATTAAGGTAGGACCCTAACATGCCCTCCTCCTTCAAGAACAACATTGTCTTAAATGGTGACGCGAGGAAATTGCTACAAAATTCCTATTGGTTCCCATTTTGAATCTTCTAGTTCCATATGTGTCCACTATATCAATACTTCTTTGGATACACATTTTCACAATTAGTATTCCCTAGTATCCAATGTTGTTGCTAGATGGAGCCAAATAGAGCCTCCTCATCAATCTTTGGTAACTTGGTATGACCTTTACAATTAGAGCCTACAACCGTTTTGAGGAAAGAAATATGAAAGAATAGATGAATCTTGGAGTGATATGGAAAATCTAGCTTATATCCCTCTTGTCCAATGCATGGTATGATCTTGTAGGGCCCATATAAATTTGAGCTAGTTTTTGGTGGAGGAGGTTATTTTTAGTAGTGTTTGTTTATAAGGTTTAAATAGAAGAAACATTTGATCCCCTTATACAAACAAATGATCTAATCAATGTTGATCCACCTGTAATTTCATTCTATTGTGAGCCAACCAAATTTTCCTAAGGGTGCAGATAATAACTTCTCTAGGTGAAAATTTTGGTGTCCAATACATGGACCTTGGAGGTGCTATGTAAATAGGAAACCATGGACAATGGATTTCAACCATATATGGCTTCATATTGGGTCATTTTGGTAGCTCCATGATAAGTGGTAATATACCATCATTTTGTCAGAGGAATCCATTGTACCCATTGGTGTGTCTTTTCTGAAGCGAAGCATCTCATATAAGTTTCTAAGCACTTATTGACTATTTTTATTTGGCTTCCTAATTAGGGGTGATGGGTCATGTTGAGTTTCAACTAGGTGCTCTGAATTTTAAATATTTCCTTCTAAAACTTGCTTGTGAATGTAGGGTCCCAATTGAACACAATGGAAGTTGGTATGCCATGTAACTTATAAATTAGATTCTTGAATACTTGGACAACTAATGATGGTGTCAAAGGGTGTGACAAGGAACAAAGTGAGCATATTTTGAAACACAAATGATGACCATCATGATGACTAATTTAATACTATCTCTAGGAATGCCCCTATAAACTTCATAGAGATATAAACCTATATATGTGTAGGAATTGGAAGTGGTTACAAGGCCCCCGGTGACTTCACTGTTTATTCCTTTTGTTGTTGGAAAGTGTCATAGGAAACAATGAAGTTTTGGATGTTTTTTTCATGTGTTCCCAAAATAATGAGAGGTTAGTCCTTTCATATGATTTATGAAATCCCAAGTAACTTGTTGTGCATGATGATTGTAACTCCTCTAATATTCATTGTCTTAAGGTTGGATGTAGTTCCATAAAATGTGCTCCGTATACTGCAATGTATCTTGGTTCCATGTATACCTGATAGAGGTTTCATATCTTCCTAAATCCTTTGGATGAGTTGCACTATGGTTTCATTTTCCATCCATTTTTTTATGTGCTTCCTTGTGCCAAAATATAATTGGTAAGGATAATGAAAATAGGAATTCCTCCTCCTCCAATTGCATAGGCATTAATGCATAAGCCACCATGTTTTCTAACCTTCTTATATATAATATCATAACCATACCCCAAATCTTAGTAATCCACTTATGCTTCTATGAATAAGACAAGTTTTCTTTAAGGAAATATTTTAAATAATGATGGTTAGTTTTGATCTAGAAACAATTGTCTATTAAAAATGGATGCCATGTCTCAACTTCATGAAGGATGGTCATCGTTTATTTTTCATACATAGATTTTCCCAAATTTCAATCACCTAAATGCTTATTGGTGAAGTTCAAAATGTCATCCTCCTAGAATTGAACTACTCCAAGACCTCTTCTCAAGGCATCACATTCTAACGCAAAATTCTTAGTGAAATTAGGCATTGAAAATATTGAAGTAGTGCACATGGCATATTTAAGTATGAGAAGGCTTGCTCAGTTTCTTCACACTAGACAAAGGAATTATTTTTTAGAAAATACATTAAAGGACTTGCAATTTTGCCATAATTTTTTCACAAACTTTATGTAGTAACCTATAAGTCCTAGGAATCCATGCAATATATTGAGGGTCTTGGGGAATGGTCAATCTTGGATAACCACCACTTTGTTTAGGTCCCCTTGTAATCCATCATAAATCACAATTTGACCCAAATATTCAACCTCATTAACCCCAAAATCACATTTGGAATGCTTCACAAATAATTGATCATCCCCTAATAATTGCAAGGCATGGTCAACATTCTCTAGGTGGGATTTCCATGTTGGGTTGTAGATCAATATATCATCAATGAAAATAAGAACAAACTCACAAAGGAAAGGTCAAAATGTATTGTTCATTAGGATCTAAAAGGTGGATGGAAGATTGCAAATACCAAAAGGAATTACTACAATTTCATAATGACCCTTGCGGGTGTGGAAAGTTGTCTTAGGGATGTTTGATTCTTTCATTCTTACCTAGCGATATCCTAAATGAAGGTCTGCTATGGTGAAATATTTGGCAGGCCATGAAGTTCATCCAATAGATAATGAATGATAGGGACATAAAAAGTTTCCTTGATAGTGAACTTATTTAGATCCCAAAAATATGGACACATACACCAACCTCCTTTATTTTTCAATACCATAACCACCAGTGAGGAATAAGTGGATTCTAATGGGATGAATGATTACATCCTTCAATGGCCATTGAATGATATTTCCTCTTCATTATTTTGTGTAAAAGGGTGCCAATAAGGGGGTACATTGGGGGTCGAATCCAAATAATTAGTGGAATAACATGGTCATGTTGCCCACATGGTGGTGGTAAACCCTGGGGTGTTTCAAAAACTTGTTAAAGTTTAGAGAGAACCAACTACAAGTCAAGGTGAATGTTCTATGGAGGTGTGCCCTCTACTTATATGGCATTGAATTTTGCACTAGTCCCTAAGTGGGGTTTCTTCAATGACTTCTCCCTACAGTGATAAGTGACTTATGCCATTCCTTAGTAAATTTTATATATAGGTCCTTGGAATCCATGGTGACTATTCCTAATCTCCTTAGCCATTATATACCTAATACCACAAACAACCATTTTAATAGAGAACATGTGTGTTTGAGATGGTAGTCAACCATTTGGAGTTTCACTTTTTCACTTCAACCCCCACATTTCATCTTACCACCATTCTATGATAATTTGGAAATTGGGTATAGACTAGACACAATAATGGGTTTCTTTTGCCACTCTTTTATGAATAAAATTATCGGTACTGCCATTGTCAATGAAGACAACAACTTTGTTTCACTTGATGTAGTCGATCGACTTTAAGGTTTGGGGTGTTTATAAACCTAATAATGCATGGGGAGAAATTTAGGGTTCCTCCCCAAGATATTATAAGTTCTTGTCATCTTTGACAGGAAAAGTAGTATCCTCTACTTTTGGTGCTTGAGTGCCTTCAATTGTTATGTATTACGGGTGATATTGTGGGGATACATCTATTTATAATAAAAACACTATTAACATTTATGACATACCAAATATCATTCATCGTAGTTATAGAAAATTCTAAGGCATTGTCATTAAACCATCACATCTAAAGTCAACTTTTGGATTCTTAATGACGGTGCATCGGAGGTGTTTGGAGTAGGTTCCATGGGAGACATAGTGCAAGTAGGAAATGAAGATATTTTGGTTTGGGTGTTGATCACCAATTGGATTCTCTAGCTCGATCACAAGCTTCAAAACATGTTGTGGGGCATTGCATTATGACCTATGCTTGAATTTCCTCTTTGAGGCCAATAATGAAACATTCCCGATTTTTTTTAAAAAAATCAAAGAGACCATCTATGCAGATTTCCAATTGCTCAAAGGTTGTAGTATACTCCATAATTATGTTGCTTTGGTGCAATTTAGTTAACTGCCCTAAGTAGTGAGTGTCACATTCAAAACAATTAGGAAGGATCTTCACAAATTGGCTCCAAGGGAAATAACAACAATAAGATGTCTTGTACCATTGCCACCATTTCCAACATTCTAAGTCTAAAGATAAGACACACACTTTTAAATTTTAAAGATGACACAAGTAATGCGATGGAGAAAAATAATGTGTTCCATTTGGGTAACCAAATTCAAAGGACCCGATCCATCAAATTTTCACATGAGTCTACCTTTGTGAAATGATGGAAATATTTTTAATAGTAAAAGGGTGGAGAATGGGTTTCTAGAAAGAGAATGTAAGAGACTTGTTCTTCATTTACAAATGTGTCTATGGTTGGATCCTCTTTTTGTGGAATCTACACCCACGTTTTTATATATTATAGCCAATATTTGTTGATGGTTGGCCATATTAGATTTGATCTTTACAACTTAATGTTGCAATTCTATGGCCATGGATTCAATAACTTTAAGTTTCTTGGGTGAATCCATGTTTTGGTTCTCCATTCTTGGTCATTTACGAGTGATGACCATGAGATCATTTATGCTATGGAAAATTTTAAAACTAGCTTATCCCAAAATGACTAGTGGCTAAAGATGAATCTTTTAAAATGTACCACCAAATGTTGTGTTGTTGGGTCCACCCAAAAAGGGTTGTTATAGATGTATGCCAACACAATCATCAGAATGTAAATATTCTTTTGAAACAGGTGTCCCACAATTGTGTCAGTTTATCCCATACTTTTTTTTACTACAATGATGGGAGCATTACTCCCTATGAAATATTACTGCACTGACATGATTTCCAAATTCCTTCTAGATGAAAAAATGTAGGAATTTCACTAGCCAGTCAGAGAGGATAGGGTTTCTAGGGTATTGAGGCCAAGGGAATGTCATTTTCTATATCTCTTTGATATACTTGTAGGGTCCAATAGCAGAACTTGGACCAATATCTCAAGGCACTAACAACTAAGGATGCTTAATTATGCCCTTAGTTGTACCATAGTTCTACTAACCATCTACCTAAGTAATAGAGAGTAGTATTCTTGAGTGTTGTGCTTGGTGCCACTATAAAAACAAGATGGTCGATCAAATGATCTACAACTTGTTTTCGGTTTCCTATAGGACTTTGAATATACATTAGGGTACATGGAAGTGAAATTATGTATACATATGTTGTCTAATGTGGTACTACTTGAAAGGGTACCAACAGAGGTTATAAGGTTGTTCAATCAAGTGAAAATTCTTGTAATTCCTATGTGTAGTCTTCCATGGATGTATTTTTACTTTTTTACCTATCAAATTATATATATATATATATATATATATA